>JANQAP020737344.1:1663-12819 GCA_026874005.2 Erythroxylum coriaceum | reverse complement strand
TTCTATGCTTCGGTTTCTCCTTCTCTTCTAGGTCCTTCTACGACTTTCTCTCTTTCTTTCTTACTTTACACGACTCTTTTTATCTTCTTTTCTTATTAATTTAAGACAACTTTTAATCTTCCAAGCTTACCCTTTCATATTTGATTTAATGCCTACTTACTTCTTAACTTAATTCTAACATTTCTATTTAATTCATGCCCATATGTAAATAAATTATTCATGACTAAACTCCAGTAAATTTTAATTTCTAAGAAAAAGTTTGGGGTCCAACACATAATATTTGATATTATTAATCCATCCTTCTATTATAATTCTCAGCATTAATGTAAGGGGAGTTTGAAATCAACATAATGGGAGAATTATCATTCTTTCTCGGATTACAAATCAGACAAACAGAAAAAGGAATCTTCATTAGCCAGGACAAATAAACAAAGGAACTCATCAAGAAATATCATTTTGAGAATGCCAAACCGATAGGTACTTCAATTTAGATCACTACTATATCTTACAAGCTCAAGACTAGACATTATACTTAGTGTGTGTCTTTGCACACGCTTTCAATCAAATTCAAAAGAAACTCATCTTCAAACAGTCAAAAGAATCTTTCAATATCTCCACGAAATTATGGATTTTGGACTATGGTATCCAAAATTTGATTCATTTGACTTAGTGGGCTATTGTGATGTAGATTATATAGGTAATAAAGTTGATTGAAAAAGCACAAGTGATCACTGTCAATTTCTTAGAGGATGACTAGTATCTTGGTTCTGTAAGAAGCAAAATTGCACAGTGTTTTCGACGACTGAAGCAGAATACATAGCTGCTGTCAACTGTGGTGCTTAAATCTTATGGATGAAGCATCAAATATAGAATTTTTCTCTAAACTTTTCTCGTATTCCTATATTATGTGATAATATGAGTGCTATAAATCTTTTTAAAAATCCTGTACATCATTCTAGGACTAAGCATATAAAAATCAAACATCATTTTCTTAGAGATCGAAACCATTCATCTTTTGCATGTTAATACTGAGAATCAAATAGTTCACATTTTCACTAAGCCACTCTGAAGATAGATTTTGCGTGTTAAGAAAAGAGCTTGGTATGTACAACTCTCTAATATTATTTCTGCATGAAAATTCTTTGTTACTTTTCTTTGCATTTCATTTAGAAAGCTCCTTCTATTCTGATTCCTTATAAACTCTCTTAGTTTGGTAGGCCCCTTAGAGTTTAGAAAGTCCCTTCGTTTTAGAAGGATCCTTTCGGTTTAATAGAGCAAGATTAAACATGTACTAAAAAGGTAATTTCCTTTGTTTTGTCATTTCAACATTTAAAGGTGCATGAGAAGTTCTGACAAGCGGTTGTACGAATATGTAAAAAGATATGCAATCAATCACACTTCCTGTATTATTGTATGATCGTTCATCTTCACACGAGATCAACGCTCAAGAAATGCCTAATATACTAGAAACAAACTTCTCTCCTCTACTCACCCTCATTGTTATTCGAAGCACCGCTCTTGACTCTTTGCATTACAACTCTTTGTTTTTATCTCAAATCTTCTAATCCTCATCCATCGCTCTTACTATGACACGAACCAGATCAAAAGGAAAAAAGAAAACTCCAAATTCTATTGATAGTCATGGTGAAGCTCGTGTTACTGAATCTATCTCTGCTAAGCCCAAAGTAATAGAAGTGCACTGGGTTTTAAGTGGTGATGATTCAGATGAAGAACATTCTCGGTTGATTAGAAAACCATGAAGTAGAGGAAATCTTGCAAAGCAAGCTGAGAAAATTTTTGAACAAAAAGAAAACCCTGATGTTGAAAAGAAAGTGGAAGAAGAATCCAAAAAAAAGGAAGAAATAAAGAAGGGAAAAGCACATGTGACTGAGGAAACTATTGATAGAAATAAGTTGTTTTATGAAGAGATGATTCTTAAAGAAAAAAGGGGCAAAGAAGATAAAAAATCTGCACAAAAAGGAAAGACATCAATATCACAAAAAATGTTTTAATCAACAGAAGCTGAAGTTCACTATAAAATGCAGTAAAAGAAAAGAAAGGTGGTTGCTGGGCAAATCTTGCCTCCTATGATGTTTGATGACATAGGTATACCTATCTCTCCTTACTTTGCTGTCATTGGTTGGGAAAATTTTTCTGAAATTAAATAAGATAGTATGCGATGAGCAAGTCAGGATCTTTTTACACACACATGAAAAAGGAAGAAATTAATGAAAAACTAGCCATTGTCTCATAGGTGCATGAATGTGAAATTTTAATTTCTGAGGAAATCTTAGGAGATATATTAGATGTAGTTCCTATGGGGAGAACTAATTTTCCCTGTCATAAGTGGGATGTTGATGATCTATAGTTAGTCGAAGTTGTCAAATCCATCTACCTTCATGCTGAAAACATCCAAGATGGAAGACCCTGGAGCAGACAATTAGACTTAATACCATGATGTCTTGCATCACTTTCAGCTACTTCAATTTTTCCCAAGAGTAGCTCAACTGAAAGTTGTAGCCTGCTGGACACTTATATGGTGTATAATTTGCTAAAAGGGAACATAATGAATCTTCCTATTATGATCTTGAGGTTCATGGTGAATAAGGGGAATCATAATAATACAATCGGTTGCCTATCTTATAGAATGTTGCTCACCAAGATTTTCAACCATTATAGAGTTCCTTTTGCGAATCTGAATTGGTATGCACCAGCTAAGTTTCACTGTTTCATTCCCTATCAATTTGGATATAGATTGCAAAACAATGTCTGGGTAGATAAAAGATTTAAAAGAGTAGTAGAAAACTTAGATTCTGCTCCTAACCAACAAACTTCTGTCCCTCCTCAGGATGGAAATAGTGCAAATCTTCAACAACAGCTAAAGGATATTCAAGCCAATTAAGAACAAATGCGAGAACAAATAGATAGCATGTAGAATTAACTTCTTGACATGCATATTTTGCTCAGAAGAATCCTTGAATCTCTTTAATAACTCTGTTGTTATTTGCTTTCTACTTGGCTTATTTATACTAATGATTTTGTTTGATGCAACATTTACTTTTTCCCTTTATTTCATTCCTTTTATTTCACTTCCTCCCTATACATTATTATTTTTGATAATGACAAAAGGGGAAAGTTTATGTGGATATTTTTTTTGTGCATATATGATGATATATTTCTCAATCCATATTTCTTAATGCTGTCTTGGTTATATATGTGATTGATTTGATGTTAAACTTGTGAAAATTTGTGATGTGTAAACTATATGTTCCTTTCTTAAGAGACAGGCTCCTTCTAATTATGTCTAAACATATAAAAGTCATAGGTATCTTTCGAAATCATCTATTATCTTTTTAAATTTTGATAAATATATCTATTATTACTTGTCATCATAAAAAAGGGGGAGATTGTTAGCACAAATTTTATAATTAACGATTTTGATAATAACTGTATAATATTTAAAAATTCAAATTAGATTTATTTCCTTGTATAATTAATAAGATCTCATCTTGACATATTATTTGATATTATCTCCTTTTTTAATTTATTTTTATGCTTAAATGTTAAAATTAATTTTTGTTTTGTTTCAAGAGATGAAGAGTCGAGATTGCATCAAATTGGGACATTATTGGCGATAATTACAAAATTTTGGATGAAGTGGAAAGATTGCTACAGTGGATAAAATTGATCATTTGAAGAGTTAGAGTCTGACTGGAAGAGTTCACCTTATCCTTATCATGTAGGAATTTGAATTCGTTTTATATAGACATTTTACAAGTTAGAGTTAGATTATGATTAGATTAAAAACCCCTATAAAAGGGATGTTCCTCACAACAAAAAGAGGTTCTCTCTTTTTACACTTTTTGCAATTCTTAGTCTTTTTTTTCTATTTTTGTTATTGGAGCAAAAGTCATATGTGGTTAAACTCAGTTGTTCTGATTTAAGGGGATTAAATACTTTAATTGTAACCTTATGAGTTTTTGTGTTCTTAACTTTTATTGATGTTTTAATTCAAGTATTTCTTGTTTTGAGTTCTCTTGTTTCATGAATGATTAATATTGATTGATCTGATAATTTAATTTAATATTAATTATTCTATCACTATCTATGAATTTAGTGATTCGTAATTGTCATGAAAGATTGGTACAAGTAGCAAACAGGATATTTATGAATTTCCATATTTAACTTATGATAAATAAGAAAACTAAGTTGAATGATTGCAGTTATCTCGATCATTTAATTTAGGGTTAGTCTTTTTTACTAAGCTTATTGCTATCATTTATTTAATATGGAATGTTATCACACCCAGTCAATGGATGATAACTTTTGATTTGGATGCTGGGTTTGAACCAATTAATTTAGAAAAATTTGAGAGGTATCCTAATGTTTTTCAAACTAACTACTTGAATTGTGAAAATATTCTTTTTAAACCAATGATCAATGTTACAATTAGATGAGATCTTTCCTTTGAATCGGAGTTTGGTAATCTTGACTTTCTCACTTTTATATTCAGTTGATTTAATTTGATTTCTTATTAATTTTAGTTAATCAGTTACTTAAACAAAAACCCCGCTTTTTAATTTTATTGATTGAAATTAAGAAACTAGTGTTTAGTTCTTTAGAGATTTGACCTGGTTCTATGACTACTACAAAAAGTTTAGAGAATCAAAATTATTTTGTGGGTTTTGATAACCTGATCAAAATTTGGCACCATTGTTGGGGAACTATTTCAAGTTTCTTAGTTTCTTTGCGTTTTTATTTTTACAATTACTGTTGACCTCTTGTCTTGTATGACTCATGCTTCTCAGATAGGTAAATTATAGTATAGTCTAGAAATTGAGAAGATAGCGCATCATTTGAGAAAAGAGACTAAGGAAGTGCACATTCATCTTCAGATGTGAAAGTTGAAATAGACCTAACAATTGGTGAAGACTTTAATTTTCAAAAAGAGGACGAAAAGATGGCAAATCTCAACCTTAGAGCGTTAAGGGAGTTAGCGGCATTGAATTTGAATCAACAACCTTTATGCATTCAATTTCTAGATGTTGAGGTAGATTTCGATTTGAAATATGGTTTGATTCATTTACTACCTATTTTTTATGGTCTTGCAGGTGACGATCCGTATAAACACCTGAAAGAATTTCATGTTGTTTGTTCTGGAATGAAATCACAAGGGGTGACAGAAGAACAAATTAATCTCAGGGTTTTTTTGTTCTCATTGAAAGATAAGGCAAAAGATTGGCTATATTATCTTCCGCTAGCTCAGTAACAACATGGAATGAGATGAAAAGAATATTTCTAGAGAAGTTCTTTCCTACATCAAAAGTAGCCAATATCAAAAAGTAGATATGTGGGATAAGAAATTACAGGAGAAACATTATATGAATATTGGGAAGGGTTTAAGGAGCTATGTGCCAGCTGTCTACATCATCAAATTCTTGATCAACTTCTGATTCAATACTTTTATAAAGGACAATTGCCAATAGATCGAAGTATGGTTAATGTAGCTAGTAGAGGAGCTCTAGTAAACAAAACACTTAAGGTAGCTAGACAGTTAAAATCAATTATAGCTGAAAATTCTCAACATTTTGGGACAAGGATGGATGAAGCTATTAAGCATGTGAATGAGGTACATAACACACACTCTGAGGATAAAATTTTTGATTTAACCACTTTAGTTTGTCAAATGGTTGTAAGTAAATTGTAATCAGCAAAAGTGTGTGGAATATGCTCATTCTTTGGACATCCTACAGATATGTGCTCTATGTTGCAACAAGACTCTCTTCAAGAAGCTAACGCAATAGGGGGCTTTACTATTCAACCTCAATGAAAGTACCCTTATTCTAATTACTATAATCCAAGATGGATGGATCATCTAAATTTGAGCTATGGAAATCAAGGAAACCAACAACGATATCAGCCTCACATTTTTAAACAACGTCAAGCTCCTACATATGCTCAACCTCAATCTTCAAATTAAAGTATGTCTTTAGATGAAATTGTTAAGGAGCTTGCTAATAATACTTAACAATTTCAACAGGAAATAAGGACAAGTCTTCAAAACTTGGGAAATCTAATCACTCAATTAGCCATCAAGCCAGTTCCAAAATATGCAAAATTCTTAAAGGAGTTATGCACAAATAAAAGGAAGCTAAGGGACAAGGAGAGAGTAATTTTGGGTAAAAATGTATGAGTCGTGATAAATGGGAAATTATCGAAAAATGCAAAGATTCAGGTATGTTTACACTTTTGTGTGTTAATGGTAATAAAAAAATTGAGTGTGCCATGCTAGACTTGGGTACATTTATTAATGTCATGCCATACTTAATTTATCGAGTTTTAATTATGAATTCTTTGCAAGAAACTAATGTGATAATCCAACTTGTTGATCGTTCGTATGTGCATCCTATTGGAATTATTGAGGATGTTTTAGTCCAAGTTAATAGTTTGGTATTTCTAGTAGATTTTTACATCTTGAAAATGGATGGGGATAGTGTGGAACATTCAGCTTCGATTCTATTAGGTAGGCCATTTATGAAGACGACCAAGATGAAAATTGATGTGGATGAGGGTACTCTTTCTGGAGAGTTTGATAAAGAGATAGTAAAGTTCAATATTTTTAAAGCAATAAAATACCCTAATCAACTTCAATCTGTCTATCATATGGATATTATGGATTCATTTATGTAGGATATGTTTAATGAAGAAAACATTGAAGATGGGTTGGAGTTTAAGGCCAAATCAGAAGTGAATAAGCAAATTGATGAAACTTGTGAAGTTGTAGAATTGTTATCAGCAATGCAAATAGATTCGAAAACTTTAAATGCTGAACTTACTATAAATCATAAGAAAATGCTACCTTCTATTTTGCAGGCTCTGAAGATCAAATTGAAAGCCCTACTTGATCACCTTAAATATGTCTATTTGGGTGATGGAGAGTCATTACCAGTGATCATTTCAAAAAGGTTGACTGAAGGGCAAGAGGAAAAATTGGTGACACTACTTAAAGAATACAAAAATGCAATTGGTTGGACTTTAGCGGACATAAAAGGAATAAGCTTGGTGATTTTCATACATAAGATTCTTTTAGATGAGAATGTTAAACTAAAATAGGAACCTTAAAGAAGAGTTAATCTAACAATGAAAGATGTGGTAATGAAAGAACTTTTAAAACTGTTGGATGTAGGTATAATTTATCCAATCTCGGACAACAAATGGGTAAGTCCAGTGCATATTGTGCCCAAGAAAATTGGTATGGCAGTGATACGAAACTAGAATCATGAATTGGTACCAATGAGGGTACAAAATGGGTGGTGAATGTGTATAGACTTTAGAAAGCTTAATTTAGCTACTAGAAAGGACCATTTTTCGTTACCCTTTACGGATCAAATGTTAGAAAAACTTGATGGTAAATTATGTTTATGCTTTTTGGATGGTTTTTCAAGTTACTATGAAATAGCAATTGCTCAAGAGGATCAAGAAAAGACTACATTCATGTGTCCCTTTGGAACGTATGCTTTTAGCGGAATGCCATTCGGTCTCTGTAATACTCCAGGTACATTCCAAAGATGCATGATGAGTATATTGAGAATTGCATTGAAGTATTCATAGATGATTTCACTATTTATGGAGATTCATTTGATGATTGTTTAAATCATTTATTTAAGGTTCTTAAATGATGCATTGAGACAAATTTGGTCTTAAATTATGAAAAATGGCACTTTATAGTAGATTAAGGCATTGTTTTAGGACATGTGATTCCATCCAGGGGCATAGAAGTTGATAAATCTAAAGTGGATTTAATTGTGAACTTACCTTACCCTATAAACGTTAGGGAAGTTCGATCTTTTCTTGGACATACAGGATTTCCAAGATTGTAATACCTTCATCAAAGTTGCTACAAAAGACGTTTCATTTGACTTCGAGAAGGACTACAAGGAATCTTTTGACAAACTCAAGGCACTACTAATAAATACGCTTATTATTCAGCCAGCAAATTGGGATCTCCCATTTGAGATCATGTGCAATGCTAGCAACTATATAGTGGAAGTTGTTTTAGGCTAAAGGATTGAGAAAAGAAGTCATGTTATCTTCTATGCTTCTAGAACATTGGATGCTCAATTATTCTACAATTGAGAAAGAACTTTTAGTAATTGTTTTTGCTTTAGATAAATTTAGATCTTATCCACTTAGTTCTAAAGTTATTGTTTAGTCTAATCATGCAGCATTGAAATATCTTCTAGCAAAGAAGGAGTCCAAACTGAGGCTGATACGATTGATTATACTACTTCAAGAGTTTGATTTGACAATAAAGGATCAAAAAGGTGCGAAAAATTTAGTGGTAGATCATTGGAGCAGGTTAGTAAGAGATAAAGATATTTTACCTATTTTTGAAACTTTTCCTGATGAGCAATTATTCCAAATGAAAAGTATGGTTCCATGATACGCTAACTTAGTTAATTATTTAGTTATTGGAACTTTACCTTATTACATTAGTAAGTCCAGGAAGGAAAAGATAAGAAATGAGGCAAAATATTATGTGTGGGATGAACCATTCTTATGGAAGTTCTGCTCTGATCAAATTATAAGGTGTTATGTGCCATAAAATGAACAAAATTCTGTCTTAGCTTTTTGTCACAAATATGCATGTGGTGGTCACTTTGGACCTAAAAAAACTGTTAGGAAAGTTTTGGATAGTGGATTATATTGGAAGACTTTATTTATAGATGCTTATGTGTTCTGTAAAATTTGTAACAAGTGTCAAAAGACAGGTACATTATCTCATCGAAATGAAATGCCTCGAACCCAATTCTAATATTTGAAATATTTGATGTATGGGATATTGATTTTAAGAGGCCCTTCCCTTCATCTTGTGGATTTTCTTACATACTTTTGACTGTTGATTACATTTCTGAATGGGTGGTAGCAAAAGCCACTAGAATTGACGATTCTGCAACTGTTGTAGGGTTTATAAAAACTAACATTTTTAATACATTTGGAATCCCACGTGCCATCATTAGTAATCAAGGAAGTCATTATTGCAATAAAGATGTGCCAAAGCTATTTAGAAAGTATGGAGTGCATCATCGAGTAGCCACCGCCTACCATCCGCAAACGAATGGACAAGTAGAAGTATCAAATAGAGAGCTGAAATCCATCTTAGAAAAGACTATGAATCATAGTCGAAAGGATTGGAGTTTACGACTGAATGATGCGCTTTAGGCATACCGTACAGCTTACAAGACACTGATAGGAATGTCTCCTTATCGATTAGTTTTTGGTAAAGTTTTCCATATGCCGGTGGAAATTGAACATAGAACCTATTGGGCTGTGCAACGTTGCAATATGGATTTGGTGGAAGCTAGAGAGGAAAGGAAGTTGCAACTACAAGAGCTAGAGGAAATAAGGTTGGATGCTCACAAAAATTGAAAATTTACAAAGAGAAAACCAAGTTGTCCATGATAATATGATCTTGAGGAAACAATTTGAGATGGGACAAAAAGTGTTATTGTATAATTCTCGGTTAAAGCTTATGCTAGGTAAGTTATGTTCTAAATGGCTTAGTCCATTTGTTATTGCTAATATCTTTTCTCATGGTACAGTGAAAATAAAACGTTTAAAGACCGAAAATATTTTTAAGGTTAATGGACATAGACTGAAACCATTCTGTGAGGAGATGACGGTTTCTAGTGCAGTGAATATTGATTTGGAGCTTCCATCATATGAAGAAGTTTGAGAAGAACCGGCCCTATTGAGCATAACGATGTTAAACAATTGTGTTTTTCGAGAGGCAATCCAAAATATGCTAGTTTTATTTTATTTTATTTTATTTTAATTCTTTCTTGGATGCATTTGTTTGTTTTTGAAACATAAATTTATTGGCTAAAAGGGAAAAGGGGATCTTAAAATTCCATATTCCAGATTACTAAATCTCATAAGGTGAGATCTCGCCCTATGGAATTTAGTGTTTTGGAATAAAGACCTTAAAATTCCAGATTATTAAATCTCATAAGGCGAGATCTTGCCTTATGCGATTTAGTGTCCTAGATTGATACTCCAATATCCCATCTCAAATAAAAAAATCGTAAATATTTTGTCCTTTATTTTATTATTTCTCTTTTTACTTTATTATTATTTATTAAAAAAACCCACTACCCTAATCTGTTGTTTCTTTTTTGCAGGAAAATTCAAAACATTACCCAAGCCACATCTCATGCAGACCAATCGTCCCTTTCCTCACCCACCCCACAGCTCAACATTCCACCTACGCACAAGTAGCCAACAAACACAAATCAACACTGCAGGAACTCCTCCCAATAGACCATCAGCTCCGAGGCACACCAGCCAGCTCCATCACAAAACAACACAAGCGACAACGCAATAACCCAGTCCAACGCTTCATCACGTATCAACCACGCTACAACACGTACCAAGCACAGCACCCACGCAACACTTACCCACGCCTATAATAGAAAATTCATGCAGCACATCACTCACGCGATACTCAACACGCACCTAATAGCAGCAAATCTTCAGCCAAGCCACATCCTTCTTTTATGTTTTTGGTTTTAATTCCACAACCAACACTTACCCACGCCCTATCATTTTTTTAAGTTTTATTTTTACTGTTTATAATTAATTATTACTGTTTATAATTAATTATTTATTTTCATTCTTATCAATTACTATTAGTTGATTTTTCCTTTTAGTTAAATTATTGTTAAGTGGCTTTCTGATATTTTTCGAAGATGTCTATCATTTATATTATTCAGGATCATGGGGCGTTCTAAAGCTAATACTAAGGCTGTAGCAAAAGGAAATTCATTGATGAACGGTAATTTACACCATCAATCTACTACAATCTCTGAAGCCGGTAACAAAATGAAGCATGTGTGGATTGCGAAAAATACTTCTATTCTACCACCTGCTGAGTTGAATTTACGAGAATGTCTCACTTTTAATACCAAAGAGCGAAAACAACTGTACGTTGTTATTAAAACTCGACATATTGTTGCGGGTAAGTATGCACACTACCCTTCCTTAGAAGAATTGGAAATTAAGGAAAAATTTGACGATCTACTAATGGATATGAGTTGGAAGTACTTTGCATTGATTAATTGTCCTGTTTTTATTGAATTAACTAGGGGGTTTTACAC
>JANQAP020736718.1:0-12822 GCA_026874005.2 Erythroxylum coriaceum | reverse complement strand
CACTATTATGATCATGTGATCTCTAACCCATCATCATAACATTTCTATTTAGCACAACCCATAAAGATCATTAATACGCTTACTTGTTTTAGCCCCGAAACCTCTTCAAATCACATAAACCTAGCTCCCAAGCATCACACAATCATCTTCCTTTAAAGAGGAATAAGGCTAGGTCTTTAAAGAAATGACGAGGATCTTGAAGTAATAGTGTAAGATTTTGAAAGAAAAAAATCAATGTGAAGGGTGGGTTGTGAGTTTCGTGAGATGGAGAGATGAAAATGAAGAAGATGAGTTTGTAAAGACAAAATGAAAGATAGGATACAGATTGAGAGTGTCGTAGGTGCTCAATTAGTAAGGTAAAAATACTTGATATGTGTCATGACATGTGTCATGACACTTTCCACTTAATTCATTTTGCTATTAGTATTAACTTAAGCTACCACATAATTCTAAATAATCAGTCCCTTATCACTCAATTTCTATGTCATTTATCACCCAATTTTCTATATCACT
The DNA here is from genome assembly GCA_026874005.2 of Erythroxylum coriaceum. Taxonomy (NCBI): domain Eukaryota; kingdom Viridiplantae; phylum Streptophyta; class Magnoliopsida; order Malpighiales; family Erythroxylaceae; genus Erythroxylum; species Erythroxylum coriaceum. The sequence continues at coordinate 12,309 of JANQAP020736718.1, read as the reverse complement.
TGTTAATAAATCGTAGTGCCATTTATAAAAAATTTCTACTACCATTTGACACTTAATTCTACTACCATTTATAAATTGTCTTGCTATTTGGCATTTTTCCTAGTTTATAAATATCCAAAATCCCAGAAAATTCTCAAATTTCACCAAAAATGCTAAATCAATAATTTAATTCACCAAATTAATTTTTAAGGCAAAATATTCACTATTCACGTCATAATCACATTAAAAATTATTTATACCCAGAAAATGTCAATGAATGCATGTATAATTATTTTAATGAGTGTCAACATTATTCACGTGTATGAGTATGCCATATGATGCATAAAATTTGCTTCTAAATTCTTAATAAACTTTCGTGAATAGAATCCTAGGGTCCTAATCCTGATTATGGGATAATGGAATGTTACAATTATCCAAATAAAAATACAAAATTTTAGAAAAGTAATTATCAATTATAGATCAAGAATGGGCACTAAAGTTGAGTTAACATGTAGAGACAACAATATAGTGTTTTCGTTGATAACCTATATAAAAACACATAAGTAAAGATTTATATCTTCAATTGTAAAAAACCAAAGGAATCAAATGAGAAAAATAGTAAATCAAGAAGTAAAGATTAAAGGAAACAATTTCACAATAAAGAAAAGGAGTTAGCCAATTGTTATATTCAGGATCATCAATACTTTGCACTACTTCATCTATATATAGAAAGATTATTATGTAAATTATACCCGATTATGCAATAGTTTTATTAAATGCATATTCACGCCTAATAATCAATAATTAAATAAACCTTCATCATTGAATATTTTCTCAAAAAAATTAGTTGGAAGATTGGTCTTCAAACCAATACCTGTGTTAATATAAAAAGACAATATAAGATAATATGGTATATGATTGTTAAAACTATTAAGGTAACTAAAACTAGTATATCATAAAGAATAGAGTTCACTGAATATCTTCGTCATCTAACTAGCTTGGGACACATATATGGGCTTTTACAGTATTAGGATCAAGTTAAGTATGATGAGGACTAACTATCAGACTGCTAGTCTTTAAAGAAAACTTCAAAACCACAGTTGATACTGGAATTACTAAAAGGTATTGTACAATTGCTTGCACATTTGAAAAAGCACTTATATGTGTCTTCCACCATAACATTATATCAAACTCCACATTTTCATCTTTGGTCACACGCCTACCTCCGAATAGTTGTCCAGCTCTATCCTACTATAAGATGAACTATCCTTTTTTTTTCTTTGATGAATTTTGCAAATTCAAAATTCACATTATTCTTATGAACTAAAGCTGAAGTTGAACTTGGAGTTGATGATGAACTACTGGTATCATAATTTTTGTCCAATCTTAGTTGATAATCATTAAACAAATTACACCAAAATTATTTAGTGATATCAATATGTTCTTCAAAATAAACCCCTTCCATCTTATATCTCAAGTTTAACATAAAAATGACTGTAATTGTTTGTTTGACCATATACTAAAAAGAATTGAGCTTTTCTATCATATAACTACATCAAAGTTAATATTTGGCTGCAAAAAGAAAGTAGCTAAATTTGCAAAAAATATTGCCTGTAATTTTTTGCTATGCTTCTGATTCATCGCCCAAAATTTCACCAAATCTCAATAGCTGAACATTTTTAGAAATCATAGTCAATAGTTTTTAGCTACTTTTTTTATAAGTAAATACTAATAGCTATGTTTTCATAATCGTAGAAAAATGTTTTGAGCTACAATTTTAGAAAATTCACCAAATATTTTTAGCTATATTTTTAGAAACTTAGCAAAATGTTTTTAACTATTTGTTTTTAAACATAGCCAAATGTTTTTAAAACATAGCCAATTGCTATATAATGTTACGATATGTTATTTGTTACATTTTCAATCCATATTATTGAACAAGATATTTTTATATAATGTATCAATATATTTTTTATTGTGAATTTATTATAAAAATAATCGTATAAAAACATTATTAATTCAAAATATCAAGCATTGTATATAAATAGTAAAATTATATAAATATCATCAAATTATATTAACAAAAAAGAATATTCTTCCTATACAAGATATAAATGACAACTTGAACAATTATTATAAACAAAATAATAAATAAAAAGATCAATTTACAAATTATATGTGTCATGCTCTGATTACAAAAATATTATAGTATAACCTGAATGGCTACCTAATGTTGTCCCAATTGCCAACTACCAAGTCTAGCTTGAATTGGTACGACATGATTACCGATTAATCCCACATTTCCTTTTAGTCTCCTTAGTTGTCTAATTAACTCTTTTAGAGAGGTAATATCTATAGTGGCAAACCATTTAACAAAATAACTAAATTGTGGGGAGGCAGAAAACATCACTATGAACAAGTTTCCAACCAGATTCCTCATTAACATTTCTTCCCAGAAACAATGATCGCCACCAGAAATAGATAAAACTATAATTTCTTTTGAAGATATATGAAGAATCAATTATAAATAATGAAAATCTTGAAAGATGCAGTTTCGCAAAAACTTGGTTCTGCCACAGTTGCTTTGAATTGTATCTGTAGTTGCTTCATGTAAAATAATTGTATCAACAATTTATAAATTTTCTAGCATAAATGAAAATAGAAAAACTAAATGTGAAATAAACAAATCAACACCGAAGATTTGGTAACGTTGTTCGGCACACCTTTCCTACGTCTGCGAGGCCCTTACCTAGCTTAATAACTTTCACTAAAGAATAATAATAGTTTTACTTAAGGCATTACAGAGATGACTCACCCAACCCTTAACGTTATCCCTCGTCCTCACTACCCGTGAAAGTAAATCATATTTAATAGTATGACCGCCTCATACTAATCACAACAAAGGATTTTCTTAACAATGTTCAATAATAAAGATGATAATAAAACAACTTAAGTGATTGAAAACAATGTAGCTTCATCAACTAAAGAATGGAAAGTTGTCCATCAAAAGATCTGTTGTGAAGCTTCAATATCATCATTGGAACATCCCACACACAGTAGGCATAAAACATCTCAAATCAACAAACTTTTCATCACTGAAACATCATACACAAAGAACTGGAAAAACACCAATGCTGCTGGAAGTTTTTTGCATGAAAACCACTATCATCGACAGCCCAAAAATACCTCACAATAGATAGAAAAATATAACTCCCTCAATCTAGAAAAATCCTTAAAAATTAGCTTGCAAAAATCACTCTTAATAGTCATCCAAAATAGAAGAAAACGTAACTACCAAATTCACACATTCAACAACCAATACAACCCTTAATTGTTGTTCAAAAACTAGAAACATGTAGTTGTCAAATCACATAACATGTCAATGATAAACTCTCCATCAAAGTCATGAAAACCTTGACAGAAAATTGTAGTACCAAATCAGGATATAATCCCCATGAAATCAACTAAAAAAATAGTCCAAGATTATCTTAAAAATTTCAACTTTCAAGTCATACAACACCTATCATTTTTTCCAACAAAAATAACAACCATTTAGCCTTGAAAATTCACATAATTGGGCAAAGAAAATCAGTTATCTAGTATAGGTAGATATCCTAAAAAATCCAACTGCCTTTGATAGATAGAATCACCAAAATATAACAAGAATTATAGCTGTACACAAACAAAAAATCTACAGTTTTTCCCTCACAATAACTATTAAGATATATGTTATATATCTTATTATTAATTTTGACATTATTTGATAATTAGACTTTCAAGATAAAGTTAGTTAGCTTTAATTTTTAATCAAGATGGGATAGAATATCTTGGATTTGATTACTTGATTATAACTGGATTTAGAGGCTGAAATTAGATAATATCTGACAAAAGATTGTACGAAAGATAGAATTCTATCTTGTAAAGTCTCCTAATTATGATAGAACTCTATCCTGTTAGGTCTAACTTTTGCATCACGTGATAATAGGGTTAAAGGGACTGCTGCTGGGATTTTTTTTGGGTGTGGCTATTAACGTTTTTTTTTGCATCTGGTTCTCTATTGGGGTTTTTATACAATCCAAGCTACATGTGTGTGATGCACTTTTCTTAGTTGTGCGTGATTAATGGGTTTGTGAGTGCAGCTATAATTTTCTTTTGGCAATTGCGTGAATCAGCTGGTTATCTTTGTGTTGTAATTTCTGTGGATCACGTTACCTGGGCTGAATGGTTTTGTGCTACGTTTTCTTTAGTTTGTTGTCATTAATTGGGTGTTTTTGCAGCTATGATTTCTCTGGGTAATCTTGGATCATATTGGTAGCGATTTTGTGGGGATATTATCCTTATGAATTCCTGAATTTTCTATCAAAGATGATGTGATTTTGGGGAATAAAAAATTGTTAATTGCGCTTGATTTTGTGTTATGTTCTCTGTTGCTCTTTGAACAACCTTTGAGAGCTTCTTTGGTTGCTAGTGTGTGGATTTTGGCAGCTAGTTTTTCTATGATGTTTGCATGATTTTATTGTGTTTTTCATTGTCGATGGAGCGTTAATTTTATGGCTGTCATTTTTGGTGTTGGTGTGTGAAAATTCTAAAAGTTTTCGTGACTTTATAGCTGCTTTTGTTTTTGTTGGTTCTATGTGAAAAAGTTCAGCAATTTTCGTGGTTGTTACAACTCTTTTGGGTTAACATTTCGATGATGAAATATTTGTTGATTTGAGACATTTTTGTGGCTGTTGTGTGTAGGATGTTTCAGTGACTATATTAAAGGTTCACAGTAGATTTCTTAGTGAACAACTTTCTGTTCTTTCGTTGATGAGGCGGTATATCTAAGGGAGTTGCTTTTTATCTCAAGTGTTGTCTTTGTTTATGTCTTTATTGTTTCAATCACTTGAGTTGTTTTATTATCATCCTTATTAATAATCATTGTTTATAAAATCCTATGTTGAGGTTAGCACAAGGTGGTCATATTATCAGGTGTGAATTACTTTCATGGGTAGTGAGGACAAGGGATAGCATTAAGGGTTAAGTAGTGTTGGCTCAGTAAAGCCATGTATAAAACAATTGACATTATTGAAAGTATTAAGCTAGGTTATGGCCCCGCAAACGTAAGCAAGGTCTGGCAAATTGCGTTACCAAATCTCGGATGTTGATCTGTTTAATTTTGTATTTATTTTTTGTTTTCATTTATGCTGAAAAATTAACAATTACTGTTACATTTGTTTTATATCAAGTAACGAACAAATACAGTTACAAGCAATTATGGCCAAATAGGAGATTTTTGCGAAACTATTACGACTTATTGTTTTTTAATAACGGTAACTTTACAGTCCAAAAACTCACATAAGCCCAGCAAAAATGTAGCAACAAATTGTCAATCATAATGTCCATAATTCAGCTACCTTAGATAACCATTAACCCTAAAATAGGCTATCAAAAAGAGTCTAAAAATCACCAAAACTCTATATCTTATCTTAGTCAAGATATGGTGATTTGATTTCAATTAAATCATATCATAACTAGAATTTTTATCCCAAATAAACCTCATCTTCAAAGAGTCCCACATAAGGTAAAATACTTATCATAGTAATCTTCCTCAAATAATCAAAGATGTCCAATTAGAAATAATGCCCAAAATATCATAACACACAACTTAACAAATAATTTTTACCTAGGGCTAAAAAACGATAATCCAAATAGACATTAAATTGACGTGCAAAAGTGATATTCATGGGAATCCACTTAATAAAATAGGTCATGTCCAACTACTATAACATCTTTTAGATGCTTTAGGATCTCTGGGGTGAGATTGAAATGAATAATATGCAAGAAGAGAGATACTAGAGATTGTTAATATAGGTAAACACCAATAAAAAAATTGAAATTGGCACTTAAGGAACCACAATCCTAGTCCTTATTATATTTAACAATTATACTCTTATGAATGTAAAGCAAATGCTTGCCATTATCAATTTTCTTATAAGAATGCAACTCACCAATAGAACCTAAAATATCAACAACACATGTTCAAGCATAAAATACAGATCATAGATCACATATACAAAAAGATTAAGAAATTGGCAAAAACATACCCCATAATAGCAGGTCATCTCAATTTGCAACCATGAGGTGATAGTCGAATCATAAAATAAGAATCAAAGGGGAAAATGTGTAAGTGCCTTAAGGAAGAACAAGCAAAAATTAACATGGTTCCTAACAAAAGTACAAACTTATATCTGACAAATAAGTGTTGGAAATGCTCTATTTACCACACATACATGTTAACATGTAGAGGGAGAATGAGAATAACTTTCTTCCTTTTAGGTTGTTATTCATTTGAGCAAGATAGCAGAAGGAAAAAGGTGAAGATGAAAAACAAATAGTTGAGAACAAACACAATTGAAATATGAACATAACTCTTTTGACAAAAATAGTAGCCTAGTTGTCGTATTCCTAGCAAAGCAATTTCTCATTGTTAAATAATTAATAACACTAAGTGTGCTCAATGTTACAGTTGAAAATAACGCCTACAATTGATTTAGTATATTATTAAATCATAAGTTAATAATATACTAATTTATTTAATATACAAGAATAGGGTATAGGAAAAGGCATATCGATGTATTTGATAAACACATTGAAAGCTTTATCAGTTATCACACGGAAGTTATAATATCCAAACTCTTATTCTCCACAAGCAAAAGAGAGAACAAAGGAAAACAAAAGGCAAACATAGTACCAAATTGTACATATGCACACCCCATTTTGTATGATGGGGGGGCTGATAGGGATCAATTATGAAACTAATCATAACAAAAAGGCCCTGCAAGCTATGATCACTATGTTGGGCAAATGCACAACCACTTCCAAACTTCACATTTCGAGGGATTTTTTGGACCTTTCAACCCAAAACATAAAAGAACATAAATAGAACAATGAGAAGAGAAAGGAGAGCTTTTGCATCAGCCACTTTCAAAGAAACCCTAGAGAGAATTGTCGAGAGATAGAGAAAGAGAAGAAGAGAGAAGTGGAGAAGAAGTTGACTCGACGTACTTCCCAGATCAAGAGTTTCCCGACGTTGCTACCTCCTATCTTTGTTCATATAGTATTTCTTGTTTATTTTCCATTTTTATTATTGTATAGAATTGGGAAAAACAGTGTGATGATAGGATTTTTAAATCTTGAGATGTTTTAAACTCACCTTCTGGCATTTTATATTTGATTTAATGGAATTTGATTGTTTGTGTTTTTTCTGGATTTATTGTGATTTAATTTCTATAATTGCATAATTCGGTGATAAACTGAGAGGGTGAATCAAGTGAAAAATAATTAAATTAGGCTAATGAGAGTTAGGTGATTTAATAAAATGAGAATTAAATCAAATCGGTAAATTGTGTGAAAAGAGATCTTACATAGGTTCCCGATAGTTTTTTGGACAACTTCAGATCTAATTAGGGTTTTAGATAGATTGTTAATCGAGAGACTACAATTCCCATAATATGATTAAGGTTTATAAATTAGGGTTAATGGTTATAACTTGAGAGAGAATAATCAACCTTAGGACCGTCTAGAACCAATAATCCAGTAATTCATAATCAATTAGGTTAGCATTAAAGATAGGTAAAATTATCCTTTCTCTCAATTGGTAGTTCCTTACGTTGATTCTTGATTGTGTGTTGCAATTGCTAAATTGTTAATATTTCGTGATTAATTTTTGAATTAATTTGCTTGATTAAATTTCATTCTTGTTTTAGTTTCGTTACATTTGAATTTCTACAATTTGCTTTGGCCTTAGATTTTAGGATTAGATTATCCCTCCTTGACAAACTCATTTATTTATATATTTTTTGATATCATTTAGATGGTTTTTGGTCACTATAAATGGTCTTTATTGCATTATTTCATTATTATTTGAATTATTATTCCTTACATTTAATTTGTGTTTAAAGGGGAAAATTTGTGATATTTTGGTTTAATTATGATTAATTGAATTTAGGACAATTAACGCTACATTATTTGTAATTTCTATTATAAAGGCAAAACAACATCATCCAAAAAGCAAAACGTGATAGCACAACATGGCGAGGCAAAGAGCACAAAACAACAGTGGTAGTGGGAAATAAAGAAAGACCAAAACACCCAGAGCAAGAGATAATAGGAAGATAACAAAGAAGGGTTTATAGGAAGCGTTGGATTTAATAAAAAGGGAGAACGTAGAAAGAAAAAGGGGGTTTATTTGGATGGTAGACTTCTCCATTGAGGGAGACCTCAATTTCGTCCTTTTTCCTCATCTCCCAAAAATCCAAACCATCATTCCCATCTTCCATTTCGTTTTCTTTTGGATTCTCAGCTTCTTCCTCATTGTTTCGTCATCTCTTTCGCTGTCTTCTATGGCTAATCATCGGAGCTTGCTGTTGACAGCGTCTTCTATAGTTTTCTGTGGCTAGTTCGTCCTGATCCTCCAATTCAATGGCAATGGCAGGAGCTTGGGTCTTCATAGGGGAGTTTAAGCTACATTTATCTTCTACCCATTTAATTATTTAGTGATTCCTAGGCCTTAGGATAACTACTTAATTATTTTGGAGTTATGTATTGATTGTATCTTTGTATTAGAAGATTTCTCTGGCTGGAATATTGTTTAGCAACTGATATTGTGCTAATTATGGCTTAATTTCATTACTTTGTTTTGGGTCAAGAATTTGTATTGAGATTTTAGTAAATATTTAGTAATAATTCAAGGTGGCTTGAATTATTAGATCATTATACCTGTTGTTAGCTTTAATTATGTTTTATTAATTATTGAGTAATAATTAAGCATTGGTTTTTAATATCCTTAGTTCTATTTTACTATTCTAGTGGCAGTTAGTATATTGGGACCTAGGAAAATACTTTGTGATAATTTGAGGTGACTCGGTTGTTGGATTAAAAGCTTCATTATAACTATTTTTTCATTGTTTTTAACTCCCATATCTGTTTAAATGATGATTATCTTAGCTATTCAATTGGAGGGTTGCTTTCATCTTTGTTAATTACTTATATTTTTCATTCCATTCACTCATTATCATTCCATATCACTCAATTTAAATTAAAAATACCAAAAACAGGTCCTTTATGTTTATTTTAATTCATTGCAATTTTAGTGATAGTTAATCAAATCAAACCCCATTCTATAGTTTAGGTTGCATTGCATTTAGTTACTTAATAATTTAATTTCATTTTTGGCTCCTCAAAGAGAACGACCCAAGGTTGCACTATATGCAATCCTTGGTTAAATTTTGAAGTAACCTCAAGGCGACATCGGAGTTTGGTTATTTCAAGTGGCACCATTGCTGGGGACTAATAAATTGGTTCCCTAGTAACTAAGTGTCATGTAACATTGACTAGGGTTTATTTGTTGAGCCTCATACTTACGTTGGCATTGCATATTCCATTTCCATTTGCATTTTGCATTTTTTAGCTAGATAAAATTTTTGGTTTGATCTTTGACTTGATTGCTATTTAAGGATTACATTACTCTTGTTTGCTTTATTATAACTTACTTGGTTGCTTTCTTGAGTGCATGGGTCCATTCTCCAAGTCAAGTTTTGGAAAATTACTCCTTTGTCCATATTAGTGAAGTTTTCATATTCTTTGAATAACTGATTTTGGTTGTTACAATTTTTTTTGTTTTTTCCCCTTTCCTTTTACTGTCTTTTGCATATTTTCACAGTCTTTCATACACTATTAAGTGTATAGTCATCCATACTCTTACATTCTCATACATATACACTTGCACTCATCGGATTCTTCCATTTTTTTACTTGAATCTTATTGTGCAAGTCAGTTTTGCACCTCGTTCTTTTTTTATTGTTACTGTTTATGCCTAGGAGTGATAGGGCTTTACCTTTGATTCTCTTAAATCTTGAAATTGATAGGTCCATGAAAAAGATTAGAAGAGAGAGGAGAATAGAGGGTACAAGTCAAGTTCTTATTAAGGAGGAGCATATTTCATAAGATTCAAGATTGTCACCTAGTGAACAAGAGCCTAGTGAGATAGCTACCTCTAGTGAACACTTGTTTGTTAGTGATTCTGAATTAGAGTAAGAAACCATGGATGGTGTTAATGGCAATAATGGACATAATGGGCCTAATGGGAACAACGGACATGGTAAGAACAACCTAGGGAATAATGGTGAGGATAATAGAAGCATGAGGGAGATTAATAATTCCAATGTTGATTATGACCCTTATGGCTTTTATACTGATGATGTGAACTTTAAAATTAAAGGAGAATTAATTTCTTCCTTACCTAGATTCCATGGCTTTACAGGTGATGATCCACACAGGCATTTGAAGACTATGCATATGGTGTGTTCTTCCATGAAACCACCCACGACAAATCTTGAAGATGTATTAAAGAGAGCATTCCAGTTCACTTTAGAAGGCAACCTCAAACGTGATGAGGTAAACATTCGTGACTTGCCTTTTCTAAATTCTTACTTGGTTAGTAAAAAGATTGTTGACTAGAAAGACAATGATGAATTATTTAAAATGTTTAGCAAACTTAAGGTGAACGTGCCATTGTTTGAATTGATTAAAAAGATGCCTAAGTGTGCTAAATTCTTGAAAGGCCTATGTAAAAATAAGAGAAAGTATAGGCATAGTGAGAGAATCCAACTGGGGTTGAGTGTTAGTGCCTTATTTAAGCCACAGTTTCCCATTAAATGTAAAGACCCGAGTTCTTACACTATTCCCTGCACTATAAGTAGAACTACTATTTCTCATACCCTACTTGGCTTAGGTGCAGCAATTAATGTTATGCCAACCTCCGTTTATAAGACCTTAGGTATTAAAGCTTTGAAAGACACTAGTGTAGTGCTTGGTATAGCTAATAGGACGGTGAGATACCCTAAAGGCATTTTTGAGGATATCCTTGTTCAAGTCAAAGGTCTTATTTTCCCAGCTAACTTTTATGTCCTTGATATGACTAACGAGCTCCCTACTGAGAGTACCTTGATTCTAGGTAGGCCATTCCTTCTGACTGTTAAGACCATAATTAACATGAAGAAGGGTCTTATCACTATGGGAATTAGGGATCAAGAAGTGCAATTTAATCTTTCAAAAGCTATGAGCCATGGTTATGAAGATTGTTCTTACTTGGGTATTAGTTTGATTGAATGTCATGATAATGATGTGGATGACTTACATGAGACTAATGTGCATGAGACTAAATGGTATGACATGGCTGGGAATCATAATGATGCATTTACTTGTTTATCCTCCTCCTATTCTTCTAATTTTTGTGCATATGAGGGTGACGTATCATATGTCTATTGTTTAGAGATAGATAGCTGGCTTTCCATTCCGCATGATTTTGATGCATCATTTTCTTTTTGATTCTGATATTACTATTGATTCTGCACTTAATAGCCTTGAGGAAGGCATGTTTCTTGATTTTTCAGGAACTGATGATAAAGAAGCTGTTATACAAGCTACAAACGTAGCTTCTCCTTCAAGTGGTGCTGGAATATTAGAAGAGGATAGTAGTGATCCTGCTAATGCTCTAACCCCTTCTAATCTCACTCTCACTTCTGATTTACTTTCTTTTTCTATTGATCAGACTAACCCTAATTCTGTTGTTTCCAGGTCATCTAATGGTGGCACTGAGATAGGAAATGGAGGACATATATACCACACTGAGCTTATATCTCCTTCCCCAAGCCACAAGGACATACCACTCACACTGAATGCACTTGATATACCAAAGCTAGTTCCTTCTATTGTGTAACCCCTTAATTTAGAATTGAAACCCTTCCCCCTAACTTGAAATATGTCTTTCTTGTTGATGATTGTAAATTGCCTGTTATTATTTCCAGTTCTCTGAGTAGTTCTGAAGAAGAGAGATTAGTTTCTATGTTGAAAAGTTATAAGAGAGCTATAGGTTGGTCTTTAAGGGACATACCAAGGATTGATCCCTTGGTTTACACACACAAGATCCTTTTGGCTGAAGGGTCCAAGCCAATTAAGTAGCCACCAAAGAGGTCGAATCCTCTTATTCATGATGTGGTTAAGAAGGAGGTGTCTAAGTTATTAAGTACAGAGATCATATATGCCATATAAAACAGTGAGTGGGTGAGCCCAGTACAGGTAGTACCAAAGAAGAGTGGTATCACAATAGTGAGAAATGAGAGTAATGAACTTATTCCATCAAGAGTTCAAAATGTTTGGAGAATGTGTATAGACTATTGGAAGTTGAACGAAGTGACTAGAAAGGATCATATTCCATTACCTTTCATTGATCAAATGTTGGAAAGAATATTTGGTAAATCTCACTATTGTTTCTTGGATGGCTTTTTA
>JANQAP020736507.1:0-12824 GCA_026874005.2 Erythroxylum coriaceum | reverse complement strand
CAATGGTGCCAAAAACTTGATCAGGTGTTTGTTCTGTGTAAGTTTTAATTAATTAACTTCGATAATCCGCAAACAAACTGTTCATTCATGTAGTACCTTAGGTGTCGATCCCACGAGGAGGGATAATCTAATCTTAAAATCTAAGGCCAAAATAAATAGCAGAAATTCAAAATGTAACAAAACTAAAACAAGAATTCAATTCAATCAATCAAATCAATTCAAGAACCAATCACGAAAATATTAACAATTTAGCAGTCACAATGCATATTCAAGAATCAACCTAAGGAGTTACTAATTGATATAGGGAATTTTACGTATCTTTAACGCTAACCTAATCGATTATGAATTACTAGATTATTGGTTCTAGACGATCCTATGGTTGATTACTCTCTCTCGAGTTATAGCTATTAACCCTAATTTATAAACCCTAATTAGATTATGGAAATTGCAATTTCTAAATTAACAACCTATCCAAAACTCAAATTAGATCTGAAATTGTCTAATAAACTATTGGAAACCTATGTAAGATCTCTCTTCGTACAATTTACCGATTTGATTTAATTCTTGTTCTACTAATTCACCTAACTTTTGTTGGCCCAATTTAATTATTTTTCATTTTATTCACCCTCTCATTTTATCACCGAATCATGAAATTGTGGAAATTAAATCAAAATAAATCCATTATAAAGTAAACAATCAAATTTCATTAAATCAAAGATAAAACTCCTAAGATGAGTTTAGAACATCACCAACATCCAAAAATTCTATCATCAACTATTATTCCAATTCTATACAATAATAAAAATGAAAATAATAGGAAATCCAAATTGAATGGACGACGGGAGGTAGTGATGTCGGGAAACTCTTAATCTGGGAAGTACGTCAAGTCGGCTTCTTCTCCACTTCTCTCTTCCTTCTTCTCTTCCTCTATCTCTCAATAATTCATTATAAGATTTCTCTCAAAAGTGGCTTATGCAAAAGCTCCTCTGCTTCTTTGTCTTATTCTTTAAACACCTTTTTATATTTTGAGCAGCCCTAGGGTTTTTTGGGGTCCAAAAGGTCCAAAAATCCCTCGAAAGTTGATATTTTTTAGTGCTTGTGAGTCTGCCCAATGCAAGTGACAATCGTGGCCCTGTAGGCTACAATCGTGGGCCACATCTGAGCCATATGCCACGATTGTGGGCTAACTACAGTGCTTCTATCACGATCGTAGCCTATTGTGCCATAATCGTGGGCCATTGTTTCAGCCCGAATGTCTCCGTTCTTCGATGTTGACCCTGAAACATTAACAAACACATCAAAGTACCTTAAAAACATAATATTTAAGCTCAAAGGCTTGTACTAACCCATAAAAACACTTAAACAGAAATAATTAACAAACTAACATAATTCTAACCTAAACACATACTAAACGATTGAATTAATAACTAAACACATATTAAAACATGATGCAATTTACACTTATCAAGTACTAATATACTCAGCTTTAGTGGTCGATAATGCTGCAATGGACTGTAGAGAGGAATACCAACTGATAGTGGAACCAGAAAAAGTAAAAACATAGGGTGAAAGTGATCTTCTTCAATCATAGTCACCACCATAGTCAAAATCAACATAGCTAACTACACCACTAGGATCAGAACCAATTTTGTCGAAGAACAAACTAAGCTTACTAGAACCCTTCAAGTAGCGAAGGATCCACTTCACACCTTCCCAATTCTCCTTACTAGGATTATGCATGTACCTAGATACAATATTGACAGCATAGTTCAATTCTAGTCGAGTACATATGATAGCATACATCAAGTTACCAACGACACTAGAGTATGGAACACGAGACATACATTCCTTAGCTTCACTAGTAGATGGGCATTGTTTAACAAATAATTTAAAGTGTGCGGTCAATGGAGTAATAATCGGCTTACAGTGAGCTAAATTGAACTTGTCAAGCATCTTTTGAATATATTTATTTTGAGAGAGCATAAGTTTACTTACTTTATGATCCCGAATAATCTCCATCCCAAGAATCTTTTTAGCAGCATCTAAATCTTTCGTATCAAATTCACTGTTAAGATAGGCCTTCAACCTATCAACAAGAGCCTCACTTTGTGACACAATCAACATTGTCATCAATATAAAGCAAAAGATAGACCAAGGAACCATCAGGGAACTTTTGAAAATACACATAATTATCATAGCTACTTTTAGAGTAGCCTTGTCCAATCATAAAAGAGTCAAACCTCTTATACCACTGTCTTAGAGATTGTTTGAGACTATACAAAGATCTCTTCAAACAATAAACATTATCCTCCTTTCCTTAAACCACAAAACCCTCAGGTTGATGGATGTAAATTTCTTCTTCAATATTACCAAATAGGAATGCAGTTTTCATATCCATTTGCTCAAGCTCTAGATCATGAAGAGCAACAAGAGATAATAGTATATGAATAGAGGTATGATGAATAGGAGAGAATAGCTCATTGAAATCAACTCCTTCATATTGATCAAAACCACATACAAAAAATCAAGCCTTATATCTCTTGCTTTCAACACCGAGGATGCCTTCTTTAAGCTTGCATATCCACTTGCAACTAACAGCACACTTACCCTTAGGAAGTTTCATCAAATCCCAAGTCTCGTTTTTATGAAGACTTTCAATTTCTTCCTGCATAGCACTAATCCAATTCCAAGTGTCTGCATTAGTAATAGCCTCAAAATAATTCTTTGGCTTAAAATAAGTGTCAATTTCCTGTGAAAAAACTAAAGCATAAGCAAAGAGATCATAATCATAGTCCTGCATTCTTACTGGCAATTGGGTCTGTCTCTTAGAATGATCTCAGGCTAACACATAATCAGATTGCACTGGCAGTTGAAATTGTACAATGGCATTAGTCTGAGTTTCTTGAGACTCAGAAGTAAGTGGGACTATCTCCTTTGAGGGAGTAACAGGGATGACGAACTCCACCTTCTCCCTTCTACTAGCTTGATCATTTGCACAAAGAGAAGACAACATAGAATCTTGCTCAAAAGAAAATATAGCATCTTCATGAAAGGTTACATCATAACTATGATAAATCTTATAATATTTAGGATCAAAACAATAAACAAGATAACCTTGAACTCCTTTCCCATAACCTAAAAAGACACATTTAATAACACGGGGCTCTAACTTGCCCTTATTAACATGAACATAAACAAAAGCACGAAGATTATAATAATTAACATGGTTACCTGACCAAACTTCTTCTGTGACTTTGCCTTCAAGAGAATGTTGTGGGGAATGTTGTTGTAGCCACCTCAACCTAAAACTAACATCCCAACTTAGAATGAGAAAGCATGCATCGAACTTTCTCCAATAGAGTCCTGTTAATATGTTTAGTAACTCCATTTTGCTAAGGTTTACCAACCAAAGTGTGTTGTCTAGCGAAGCCTTCCTTCTTACATAGGTCTTCAAAAGAATCTTCATAGAACTCAAAACCATTTTTAATTCTCAACCGCTTAATTTTCTTATCTGTTTGGTTCTCAATCAGGGTTTTCCACTCCTTAAAAGTGGGAGGAACTTCATTCTTCTTCTTTAGGAAAAACACTTAAACCTTACGAGAGAAATCATTGATAATGCTCAAATATACCTTCTATCACCTTGAGAAATAATGCGATAGGGACCCCATAGATCATAATGAATATAATCCATAATACCTTTGGTCCTGTGAATCCTAGGGGAAGAGAAACTCACTCTAGTTTGTTTACCAAAGACACAATGTTCACATAACTCCATATTATCTTAACTCTGGCTCAATAGACCCCTCTTGCACAAGATTTGCATACCTTTCTCACCCATATGGCCTAGGTGGTAATGCTACAGCTTGGTGGCATCTTGGTGAGAGATGAGGCAACATTAGCAGTATCAATAATAGTAGAGCCCTGCAACACATAAAGAGTACCATGTCTTTTCCCTTTAAGGATTATAAAATTACCTCAGGACACCTTTATGACTCCACCTGCAAAGGAGTACCTACACCCAAAAGACTCAAGTGTACTAAGTGAAATAAGGATGCATTTCAAATCAGGAATGTGACAAACATTAGTAAGGGTTTTAACAACACCATCATGAGTTTTAATATTGATTGTACCTTTCCCCACCACATCACACTGTGCATTACTACCCATAAGGACAACACCCTTAGTAGTTTCATATGGTAAACCAATCCCTGTAAGGACATATATGAAAAGTACAACTAAAGTCTAGGATCCATTCATCTTTGGATCGTTGTTCACCTTGAACAACCAAAAGAACATCACTTCCTAAACTAGAATAACCACAACAACCTCGGGGGTAGAATCAAATTGATTTCCCTTATATTTACCTTCTTTTTGGAGTTTATTTTTCAATTTATAACAGTCTGAGACCTTGTGTCCAAGTTTCTTACAATATTTACATGGAATATTGATATCTCTACCTCTAGACTTAGATTTAGATTTCTTATGAATCTTATTGCTCTATCTGTTCTAAAAAGCTCTACATCTAATTGTTAAACCCTCAGC
This sequence comes from Erythroxylum coriaceum, assembly GCA_026874005.2. Classification (NCBI taxonomy): domain Eukaryota; kingdom Viridiplantae; phylum Streptophyta; class Magnoliopsida; order Malpighiales; family Erythroxylaceae; genus Erythroxylum; species Erythroxylum coriaceum. The sequence continues at coordinate 8,282 of JANQAP020736507.1, read as the reverse complement.
CTCCTTCTTAATGGAAGCATCAAACTTTTCTTTAGACAAGAAAGTGGATTTAGTTTCTTCTAAATAGAGAGTTTCATGGTTACCATAAAGCATAATTTATTTAAAGTTTTTAATGCAAATGAGGAAATGAAATAACAAGAAACACTGCTTGATCCTCCTCATTAATTTTAAAATCAAGATTTTCCAAATCAATAATAATGGAATTAAATTCGTCAAGATGAGATGGGACAGGTGTACCTTCAGATATCTTAAGTGTAAAGAGACATTTTTTGACAAGAAGTTTGTTGGCTAGACTCTTCTTCATATAAAGGGGGTCCAATTTCAACCAAAGTCCTATAGTGGTAGTCTCATAGACTACTTCCCATAGCACTTCAGGCGTCAAGCATAACTGAATAGTGGACAAGGCTTTTTCGTCCAACTCTTCCCAATCCTCATTTGACATATTGGTAGGTTTCTTTGTCTTTGTAAACATTTTTTTTCAATCCATGTTGTGTGAGAATGACTTTCATCTAGACCTTCCAAATAACAAAACTAATTTTTTCGTCGAACTTATCGATGTCAAATTTAGTTAAAGGAGACATGACGATAAGACATGATTAAGTGAAACAAACCTCACTCTAATACTAGTTTATAGTTCTAGTAGTTGCAGCAGCAACGAAATCAATCAAGTAAATAAAGAAAAAAATAGTAGGAGATAAAGAATTTTTACGTCGAAAACCCGAATGCCTGGAGAAAAATCCACGAGGCGAAGAGAGCCTGAAAATATTCACTATGTCAAGGAGAAAAATTACAATTATTTTTCTCTCTCTTACACAATTCTCAGGACTAATAATGAGTAGACCAATATGATGTTACAAAGGACCCCAAGTTGGTGTTTATATAGTAGTATAACCCTATGGTGGGAAACCTACACAAAGTAGGAATTCAGAAATAATGTCAAATAAAGGAAAGAAAACCTACACATAGTAGGAATCTTGAAGCCTTGTGTCATTATCCAAACAAAGATGTACAGAAAAGTAAGAAAATGAAGAATTCAGCATGACCCACAAGATATAGGGTCATGTGTCCACTTGCACAACTATGTATAAATTTAAAAGTGGCACTTTTGTGATGCACGATTTAATGCACACCCAAAAACCTAATTTTTCATATAAATAGACATGTGAGTAGTCAAAGAATGCATCAATCATTTTTGGAACACAAAAGGAAGTAGAAACCTTACTTCTTTAGGATATATGGAGGGCAAATCTTCCTTCTTTTAGTTCGTAGGAGAATTCAAAGAGAAACAACACATTTGGGCATCTCTTCATTGTTTATTGTTGATTTTTCTCTCTCTAGAAATTGTTTATGTTATTCTTAGCTTAATGTTTTGGATATTCATGTATAAATGATTAATATTCTTGTTCTTAATAGATTGTTTATGTATGAACCCATTGCCATAATATGAAATACAATATGTTAACATAATATAGGTTAAATGGCTTGAGCTTGTGTGATAATTGCCTGGATTAATCTATTTTCCTAGTTCATAATGCGATTGTCCTACTAAATCTAGTGAGCTTATTCTAGGTTGTTTGATAGCTAGGTTTAGTTGAAGAGCTTATTTTGATTAAACATAACCAAAGGGACAATTGGGGTTAACAGAGCTTATTATTAACCTACAATTAATAGTTTCTAAAAGTTGTGTGAAATTAACAAGACCATAAAGTATGTTTATTGATGTGTAGGCTAAAATTGAATTGAGAACCGAATTCCAAACTCATTCATCAATTTTCTCACTTTTATATTGTTTAATTTAAATCACTTTTTTACTTCATTTTGTTTATTAAACCAAACTAAAACCCCACATATCCTAAACACTTATTCTTTCATTACAAAAGCTGCACAAACACTCCCTGTGTATACGATCCCTAATCACTACTACTACAAATTTGGTTGTGCATAGTTAGGTTTTATTTTTTAATCCATTCGACATGCATCGATTGCCAATAATTAAATTAATAACAAGTGCATGACGTAGTTGTAGCTAGCATAGGCAGGTACATGTTTATCCTATGAAGATAGTAATTATTAGCAGTTACCCTTCTCCTATTATCTAGTCTACAAATTTAATGTTTGTATTTTAATTAAAAATAAAACTTAAACAAAAAAAATTAAATTGGAAACAATAATGAACTTAAAAGACTAAGGAAATTAATTAGAAAAAAAATCAATATCAAAGATTAGTGTCTAGGTGATGAATCCACCAAAAAACTATTAAATAATTAACCTTTTGCAATGCAATTATTTTGTTGATTATTGGATAGTGGAAACTCCTATCTTGTGTTAATAACTCTCTCAAGGCTACTTAACAACTAATCCATATGTTGATTAACCGAAATCTTTCTAGTTAAAGTTCCTAGTATTGCATTGTCAATTTATGAATTCCACTATTAAGTTTGACCTTAATTTAGAAGATTTATGTCAATCTATCTCTAGGTTTACAATCAACTCCTTTCAATTATAGTAGGTTTATTCATACAAAGGATTTCTCAATCTCAATCTTAATCTTAATGATATGAAATCAAATCATGTAATGATATTCTGGATCCATTAGAACGTGCATAAAACACATAATTGAATCACAATAAACAATTAAAATAATTGCATTAAATAAAAGATTAAGATATATTATATCACAAACTAGGGTTTATCACACCTAGAAACTAAAAGGCATTTAGTTACTCATAGTAGAAAACAAAATCAAACATAAACATACAGAAAACTAATGAAAAAAAAGAGTTCATAATTATATTCCATTGAAGCATTTTGCAAGTTTAGAATAGATGTAGCCTTCTATCTGATCTCCTTTTGTGTTAACTTCATGTTTTTCTTATCTCTGGATCAAAATCATCACCTCTCTAGATGTTTCACGTCTAAAATTTACTACAAAAGTTAGTTATCCTTTGTTTGCAAATTTGATCATATTCAAAAAATTCGCAAGTGTAATTGAATATTTATTTTTATCATAGACTGCCATATTTTTGTCTTTTTTTAATCTTATTGATAGTTTTATCTTATTCATAGAAATAGATTTGATAGATATTGATATAATTTGGATAGAAAAAATTATGTGAGTAAATGACATAAGTACCACTTGAAATATAAAAATGGGGTATTTCCCTTAATTTTAATGAGTTTTTTATTTATCATATATATTTTTATATTATTATTATTTATTAATTATTGTTTCATGTCCTTTTGTAGTGAAAACTAGGGTTACTGGGACATACACAGTCGTCTAGCTCCTAAAATTGTGATTTACAACACGTTCACAAAGACTAATATAGCCACATACATGATCGTGTATGTCCAAGATACTTCAAATCTTTGTTTTATGCCACGATTTCATTCGAATTTATCTCCTTTTGGTCTATGAACGTAATTATAACCTATAAATGCACTTAGAGAGAATTAAGTACCAAAAATACAACAAAACTATAAAATATTAAGCAAAATTGACGAAATGTAGTTTTATAATTATAATTAAATATGCATATATCAATCACCCCACCCAATCAATGTATGACTCAGAATTCTATAGATGTATCTAAGTTCAGGGTGTCAAAGTGTAATTTTTTAGATTTGCTGGGGTTGTACTCATTCATTATGCTAATGTAACGCTAGATGTGTCGAGGAGACATCTCGTACAAAAAGTATTCAAAAGGCTACGTATTTTTATGTCCCTACGAACTCTTGGTTATAAAGATCCATCATCACTGAGAAGTCCGAATAACTCATCCATATCATCTCCCCCAACATTTTTAACTAGATTGTGCTTGGCCAGTTCCAATAATAAACCAATTTCTACTAAGAATGTGGAGAGTAACTCAACTGTAAGCTTCTAGAACAAGACCACGCTCCAATATTGATGAAGTCTGGAACTTATTGGGATAAGCCGATTTGCTTTATCGCCTCCTAATCAATACGTCTGTAAATTCCACATTTCTCTTTAAGCCTCTAGTATTTCTCGTTGTGGGCTTAGACATTGAAATGTAGCATGTGGAGTCGCTCCAGTGGATGTGCCACATGTTTACACTATTGTGGTTAATGAGCTCCACTTGGGTCTTTACATGACCCTTCTCATCTCTCCCTTTTCCTATGTACCTCCTTTGCTCTTTGTTGTCCTGTCATTGTACCTGAAACTAAATTAAATGTGAGAAAATAATAGATAAAAATACAAATAAAAACTTTTCACCATACTTGGTTCGTAAGCTCAGTAAATTGTGAAAATACATAATAAAACTAAAAACAAGTAACGTAAAAAATAAATAACAAATAAAATAAAATAAAATATTAGAAAATTAAACAAATAACCAAATTAATAACAAAATTAAAATTAAAAAATTGCAACTAAAAAATGAAACTAATATAACAATTCAATCACAAATTTAAACCTAAAAGTGAAAACAAAGTACCTAATTTAACAATTGCCCCAAATTGAAAAAAATTAAACATCTAATTGATGCAAAATTCAAAATTGAAATGAAATTAAAAGTAAACAACATCAAGTAACTAGAAAAACAACAAATTAATCCTAATTGCACACAAAATCATCACAATTCATCATTTAGTGAGCAAAACCGCATACATTCAAATTTCATCCAATTTTCATACTATTCATCAAATTAAACCAATAATTCATATGAGAAGGCCATAATTCAACTTTTAAATGAAAATCAAGCATAAAATCAAGGGAAATCACACTAAATCACCACAAACCTTAACCTTAGCATTTTGGGGGTGAAAATCCCTAAAATTAGTGAAATATCCTAAATATTCAAGCATAAATCATTTGAAATAAACACTGAAATAGGTTGGATTTTGAGAGGGTGTGATAGTGAATGCAATGGTGAGTGGAGAAAATGAGAAACAATGAAGAGGAATAGGGTTTTTTAAACCCATTACATACTTACATAATCGATTACAAATCGTGTAACTAACCTGTAGGTCCTAGATTTATGAAAATATAAGGGACACGGGCATGTGCATTTTTTAGAACTTACACAATCATGTACAAAGTCATATGAATGGCTATATAGGTCATGCATAGGTGTGTATCCTAATCGTGTGTATCTCTGTAAATGTATAAACATGTTGAAATAAAATTTATGTATATAGTGGCAAATACACAGGCATGTATATGACTGTGTATACCATAAAAATTCTTTAAAACCATGAAAATTATTCACTCAAAGTCATAAAATTCAACACACATACCATAACATAAAAAATGTGCATAATCAAATAAGGATGTTTTATATCCTAGCATAAAACACAGCAAAGATCATCAAAATCCTATACTAACACTAAAATGGAAATAAAAAAGATGAAATAAAGCAATCAAATGGAATGAAATATATTATAATTCATAGGTACCTCCCAAGTAATGCTTATTTAACATTGCTAACTCGATGTACCCTTCATGTTTACCATCAACCTGAGTCTATAATTAGTACCTTGCTTCCACCTATTTATCCACATGACGATTTAGTGGCTTGACTCCATTAATGCCATTTTTTATAACAATCTGTTAGTAAAATAAGAAATAATAAAAATACCTGGATCTTAAATTGACTTAAATAGTTTGTCTTATGGGAAGTGGAAACCATCCATATGTAAAGTGACTACCAATGATTCATCAACTTGGCTCTTCATCTTTTTCTTTCTTAATCACCTTTGTCCACTCTTCTTTTGTCCACTCTTCTACTTTCTCTTCTTGGATAAGGGTTTGCTCCTCTTTTTCTTCCTCAATCACCTTTTCCACTCTTCTAATTCCTCTTCTTGGACAGAGGCTTCCTCCTCTTCTTTAACCTCTATTTTTCTGTCATTTATTTCTCTTTATTTTCTCTGTCATTTATTTTTCTTTCTTTTTTAAAATAGTGGTTACCTCCTTGTCCTATTTAACTATCTTCTCTATCATCTCTTCTACTATCTCTTCTTGAATTGTAACTTTATTCATAAAGTCGACCTTTGTCTCTTATTCACTCTGTGGCATTAATAAGCTCAAATAATATGTTGTATTCAGCCCAATGCATTCTGGTGAAGAATATCTCTCTTTGCATTTATGGTAGCTAGCTTCACTTTTAGCAAGTCCTTCCAATAATGTATCTATAAGACTTTCTTTTTGTTATTGGTATTGTAAAAATTCAACTGAAGCGTAATAGTTCCATGCATCAAAGTGAGACTTGCTCACTCTAAATTATATGTATTCTCATATGGTGTATTCTGAGGCCAGTTTTGCATTTAATATAAATTATTCTACATATATTTTGGGTTCTGACATTTATGATTGTAATGGTTACCACCAAAAACATCACAAGACAACGTGGATATCGATTGAGCTTCCTAATACATGTCACCGTACCTTTTGTCCTAAGTTTGTGATGTTGCCATATGCAATAGCATATTATAATTCCCCTAAGAATATTGTCCTCTCCATCCTTCCATTATGAGTTATAGTTATGACAATGAATCTTAAGTCCTAACAATAACCCATAAACACAAAGTCAAAATAGAGAAGTTCAAAAGATAAGTAAATAACACATAAATGACTAAGTAAATAAAAAATAAAGATAAAACAAAAATACAAATAAAAATAAAAATAAAATAGAAATAGAAATAATGGTTAGATTAATACAACTTAAGCTTTCCTAATATTATAGTCCCTGGTAGCGACACTAAAAATTTGATCGAATTGTTTTATGCTTATAAAATTATAAGTTTTAATCCCAAATACACGATGTAGCTGTAGCTAGAACTAGCAAGTATTGGTCATTCCCATAGAGAATGTAATTACTAGTATTAACCCTTTTTTATTATCTAACTACCAAATTAAGTTGTGAATTTAATTGAAAATTAAATTAAACAAACTAAAACAAAGTTAACATAATAATGAAATAGGATAAAGAAAATACTACGATTATAGAATATTAAGTAAGTATTACCTAGGTGATGAATCCCCCTAAGATATCTTAAACACTTACCCTTTATCATGTAATTAAATTATTGATTATTAGACTGTGAAATTTTCTATATTATGTTAATTTCTTTCTTAGTACTATTAACGACTAATCCCTCGGTTGATTAACTAAAATATCTTTCTAGTTAAAACTCCTAAGATTTCATTACTCAATTCTTGAAATTCATATTAAGTTTGACCCTAATCTAGAGAAATTATGTTGACTTATCTATAAGTTTGCACACAACTCCTTCCAACTATGGTAGATTTATTCACATAAAAAGATTTCTCATTTGAAATCAAACATTAGACAATATATATCAGTTTAAGAAGATAAATGCATAATTAAATCTCAATAAATCAATTAATAAAATTGTATAATTGAATCTCAATTTATCTACTTGATCAATTCTTGCATTTGTACTACTTTTTTCAACATTCTCATTAATGGAAATCCTAGCTTTCAATTCAAAGGAACAAATGGCATTAGGCAAGGGGACCTCCTTTCCCCCCTACCTTTTTGTCATTGCTTTGGAAATCCTTATGAGGCTTATTATATTGAACACTTAGAACAACATCAATTTTAGGTTCCATCACAAATACAAAAAACTAAATATTACTCATCTTACATTTGCAAATGACTTGATATTGGTATCTGGGGTTGATCTCTCTTTTATATCAGTTTTGTTCAATTTTTTTTAGGAGTTTTGTAAGATCTCAGGACTTAATATTAACCTACACAAAACCATGATTTATGTATCTTAGATGTTAAATCCATTGCTAGGTTAAGGTTGTTAACAGGTTTGTTGAATGTACACTCTTTAACTTTAAAGTACTTGGGAGTCCCCATCTCTTTGAAAAAGCTAAGGTACCAGGATTGTATTCCTTTACTAGAAAGGTACAAAAAACAATCAATGCCTAACAAGACAAGTCTTTATCGTAAACAGGTAGACTATTACTCATTTCTTTTGTGTAAGGAGTCTTCATACTCATTGGAGTTTCCACTTATTTCTTCCAAAAGGATCATCAAGGAGTTGGAAAAATATATAAGGAACTTCCTATGGACAAACAATGCTAACAAATTTAAAGGGAAAAAATCAAATAGGATCAGCTTTGTTGGAGTAAACAAGAAGGTGGCTTAGGCCTTATTTCTTTTTAGAAGAGTCAAACAATGTTAGTTGCAAAAAGCATATGGAGAATGTTCACTGATGTTGGACCCCGATTTTTCTTCTTACTATATGTTGGGGATTAATTTTATTTTTGTTGCGATTAGGTATAAATC
>JANQAP020736401.1:0-12825 GCA_026874005.2 Erythroxylum coriaceum | reverse complement strand
TAAAATTTTTGTTTATATATATATATATATATATATATATATATATATATATGTATATAGTGGAGATTAGATGAATTTCAAGCTTATGTTAAGTTCATTTTCAAAAGAAGATGATAAGAGTACCACACCAAAATTTCGAATACTGATGCGAAAGAGGGATATGTTGTGAGAAAATTATGAAGTTAAATAATTTAAACTTAATAAAAGAGTTATAATATTGTTTATTTTGTCGTGTTTTAATAAGATTCTACTTAAGAAATATTAAGTGTTTTTTAAGTTTTGAAATTTAATTAAGATATGGGTATATATATCTTGTGTTATTGACAATGAACCTAACTAATAAGTTTCCTACACTTTGCATGATATTTGAATCCCTTTGTTCTTTCAATAACCCTCAAGATTATCTTATGAAGTGCCTCCATGACCAAGGCAAATATTTAACGTGATAACTCACCTTCTTCCTTCACACATTCTAGCGTCCACCTATACGTGTTGTATACTACCTCATTAATCACAACTTTATCAATTTATGAATATTTCTTTGCTATTCAATAGTACTTTTATTCTTAATATTAAATTATTTTCTTGAAATTGAATTATGTTTTATAGTAAGTGGGTGCTAATCATTTTCTTCATATGGATAGTTATTTTTGTGATTAAATTATTATAAAAATATAATATCACTAATATTTTGTCATTATCAAAAAGGGGGATATTATTGAACCAAATTTCAATAAATATTTTAATGATTTAAAATATAGTTAATACTAATGAGTTTAACATTTTGTTGAAAAGCATATAATAATAAAATAAAATCATAAACTCAAAAGCTAGCTTATGAAATTGATAAAGAGAATTTGAAGTTTGCAACTATTGAAATGAAGTGCAACTAAGAATAAAAGAATATGAAGGATTATAAAGATCATTTTACATTTGGTATTTTTAATTGTAATTTCACTTTATTAATTTAATAATCTTAAAAGCTCATCATGCATAATCATTTCATCTTACTTTATTGTATAAGTCTTTTATTCATCAAAAGGCATTGATGCTTTTGCTTTTAATGAAAAAAACCTTTTGATCTTTCAAACAATCTTTAGAAAATAGTTTAGGAAGTTTTTAAATCATAATTTTTCAAACAAATTGAGTTTGAGCATTTGAAGTTGTTAAAATCATGTCTTTAGGGTGATTGGTCGACCTATAGGAGTTAGTGGTTAATATAGGTTAAAGTTGTTAAATTTGGTATACTGTGAGTTTGTTGTAACAATGTTTGATGTATTGGTCAACCAATGTAATTTATTGGACAACAAATATGCTACTAGTCGACTAGTACCTTAATGGTTAGTGAATTTGTACATTCAATACATATTGGTCGACTAGTACATTGTAAGTAGTCATTGTAATGACTAGTTTTTGACCCCAAAGGCTAATAAAAGTCTTGAAAATCTATAAATATAATTTTTCCTCATTAGTTTTAGCATTAAGAAGCATTTGGGTATAGTTTACACACATTTCTAAGTATTTTTCAATCATTTGAGCATCATTGTCACATATTTATGTGAGTGAGCCTCTTTAGAGTTATCAAGTGATAAAGTGACGTATTTTAAGTTGTAATATTTGGTTTGGGAATTATATCATTGTACTTGGTGGTGGTTCCAATTGATTATAAGGTTTCTCTTTACCTTGGAAGAAAATTGTAAAAAAGTTCTTCTTTATTGAGAAAGATTATAGAAAGGTTATTCTTCACCTTAAAAGAAAAATTACAGTAGGATTCGAATAAGAGTCTTGGAAGTAGTTGTAGGCAAAGGTTGTTCATCAATCCACTATAAATTAGCTTGCATTTTCTTTTGTATCCTATGTAAAATATTGTTCAATTATTTGATTGATTTTTGTTTAACATTTTACTCAACTTTATATTAATTGTTATTAATTGTGTATATTGGTTTAAAATTTTTAAAATTATATAAACATCCAATTCACTCATTTATTAGGTACCTGATACGTGTGCATTAGTCTATGTTTTTCTATGTAATTGATATTTTTTTCTTGCATAATTGTTGATTATTATTGTAGTTTAGGATTCATTTTGTATGTTTTCGTTTAGTTTGATTTCCATTGTTGTTCTTTTATGTTTGATGTTAATTTAGGGTAAGAGTTGAATATTTTTGTGTAGGAAGAAAGATGGAGCAACTTGGAGATTGAACTACAAATCAAAGAGGAAAAAAAAAGAGGAAGTGTTTTGTGACCAATTCCCATGATCGTGGGAATCATGCCAATTCCCATGATTGTGGGAATCATAATCTGAGATAATATGCGGGGCTTCACTAAACTTAGGATTTTTGGACTATTTAACCATCATTAAGTCTTCATCTTAAAGAGAAGAGACGAAACCCTTCTGTAGAAATACCATCTATAGAGTAAAGAACACATGTTTGGCGCCTTGAGGAAGGATTGAAGTCAAGGATCATCATCAAGATTGAGAAAAATAGCACATCAACACCAAAATTTTCAGATTTTGGCAAAGAAGAGAAGGAGTCTTTTTATTCAATTTTCTGTCAATCTTACTTCTTCTATTCTTTGTAAAATGGTTTATTTGAATGTTGATGATGTTATAGAGAACTTGTTAGGCTGATTTAGTTTTAGGAATTGCTTTTGAACTATTTTGTTAGAAATCCTACTTTATTAAATTGAATGAAGTTGTCTTTGGTGATTGTTGATTTTATTTGTTATCTTGCAACAAATTGAGAGAGTGAGTAAGATAAATTTATGTAGGATTCTACAATGACAGTTGGCGACTTATAGACTTATGATCATCACGTTAATTGAATAGTTAGAAGAGAGATCTCGACTAATCAATTGATCACCCATGGGATAGTTTAATAACTAGTTGAATAGGTTGAGTCATTGGGTAGGCTGAGATATTATCCAATTGATTCCCTTTAATTCAATTAGGGATAATTAATTACACCTTGAGAGAGGGTAGTTAATGCATTTGAAAATCTAGGGTGAGATACAATTCAATCAATAAAATAAGAGGGAGACAAAATAGGGAAAAAGTAATCTTTAGTCTTTAGATTCTTGAATTCCGATTTTTCTGCATGTTGATATTGTCTATTGTTTTGAGTTAGTCTTTTAATTTTTATTTAAATTTTCCAGATTATTTTTATTAAACAATTTTATTTTTTAAACAAAATTTTATCTAAATTAAGTGGTGTCTCGGCATCAATCCCTGTGGGATCGATATCCGCTCTTTTAAGCTATAAGTCACAACTCGTTCACTTATGGTGTTTGAGTATAAAACAAGTAGATAGGTTTTACCATCAACAAGTTTTTGGCACCGTTATCGGGACTAATTGTTTAGCATCTTGTTTAATTTAGATTATTTTGATTTAAGAGTTTTTAATACTTTCCCTTATGTAATTGCAGGTGTACGAACATAAGGAGCACACGAAGAACAAAAGAAGTGAGCGAAGACAAATTTCCTGACATCAATAGGCATGAAAGAGAATTATGAAGGGTAAAGCATCTTAAATTTTCACAACAAGATATGGCTGAAGAAGGAGAGCAAGGAGGACCGACAAGGACCTTGATAGATTTCACGAGGTTAGATTTTATTCCTCAAGGAGTGGCGAGACCAGTGGTCCAAACAAATAATTTTGAGATAAAGCCAGTGCTACTCAACATTCTACAAAATAGTATGCAGTTTTACGAGCTATCCAATGAGGACCCAAATGCCTACATCGTAAATTTCTTGAAGATCTGTGACATATTCTGATTCAACGGAATGTCTGACGATTCGGTGAAGCTGAGATTATTTTCATTGACATTGAAGGATCGGGCTAAAGTATGGTACAATTCGTTAAATTTAGGCCAGATTACGACTTGGGAGCAGTTAGCTCAAAAATTCCTTGCCAAGTATTTCCCGTTGACAAAGACGACAAGGATTATCAAGGAGGTAACAAATTTCCAGCAAAATGATGGGGAGTCTCTCTACGAAGCTTAGGAGAGATTTACGGAACTTTAGAGAAGCTGTCCTTATCACAACATGCTAAGAGAGTTCCTGCTTTAGACGTTCTACAATGGAGTGAATCTAAGCACTAGAGGAACCATTGACGCAGCAGCAAGAGGTTCATTAATGAGGAAAACGGTGGAAGCAGCTCACGATCTATTAGAGGAGTTGGCGAAGAATAGCTGCATGTGGTCGAGCGAGAGGAGCAGACAAGGACAGAAGGAACTGAAAGGTATGATACCCATTGACTCTTTTACTGCCTTGCAAGCTCAGATCACGGCTCTTATGAAGCAGCTGAAAAATATGCAAGGAGCATCTACCTCGATAGCTAAGGAGATACAAGTTCAGTGTGAGTTGTGTGGGCAGAGCAACCATGACTTAGCGGAGTGTTTCCTATTAGGAGTTGGTGGTACTGAACATGTAAGTTACCTGGGCCAGCCACAGAAAGGTAATAACCCTTACTCTAATACCTATAATCCAGGGTGGTGAAACCATCCAAATTTTTCTTGGAGTAATAGCAATACAGGTGGCCAGCAAAGACCACAAGGACCACCAGGATTTCAACAAGATCGAATCGGAGCGTTGGAAAGAAAAATGGACAAGATGCTGGAAGTCTTGAGGTCGAAAATGGCAGCTCAAGAGGAGAATCATAAAAGGATGCATGTAAGCCAGGAGGAGAATCAAAAGAGGATGGAAATGAAATTCGACCAAATCCTGAAGAATCATACATCTTCCATCCACAATCTGGAGGTTCAGGTAGGGCAACTCGCTAATGCGTTATTTTCTCGAAATACAGGTAGCTTACCGAGCAACACTGAAATTAATCTGAAGGAAAGAATCATGACCATTACTCTGACAGAGCAAAAGGATAGTGAGAATGAAGAGAAAAACGGAGCTAAGAGAAAAGGAAAAATTGTTGTCGAAGTCTTCCTAAGTGAATTAGTAAGCGAGCCAATCAAGGAGCTTCAACTTGGACATCCGCATCAAATATTTGTACAGTGAAAGTCATCTTTAAGTGGAGCAATGAGGAATTCTAAGGAGGGAGAGTTAAGTGAGATGTCAGATATAACCAATCAACTCCGAACAAAACTCACATTGAAGGAACCGATGAAAAAAGAGGTCAAAGAACATATATCAGAAGGAAATTCACTTATAGCATAAAAGAAAGAAGACCTAGGGGATTTCTTCTGTGCAGTATTTATGAAGTTCAGATAGACAAGGCATTTGCAGATTTAGGAGCTGGCATTAACATGATACCTTACTCATTCAGTCAGAAACTAGGTTTAGGAGAGCCAGAGCCCACTAAGACATTAGTGAAGACAGTCAACAGAACGGTACACTTGCCGAAGGGAATCATTAAGAATGTGCAAATACGGATTGACAAATTCTTTTTTCTGACAGACTTTTACATACTGGATATTGGAGAAGGCAAGGAAACCCTGATGGTGCTTGGGCAACCATTTCTAGCTATTGCCTGTTCAATTATTGATGTTGATGGGGGCGAATTAATACTAAGAGTAGGACAGGAGCAGTTAACAATTAAGGTATTGAAGAAAAATTATCGCACTCCTTCACCACCAATGTCATTAAAGAACCTGAGCGCCAAGGTGGATGGGAAGATGTTGAGGACCCTAGGAATGCAGGTAGGAAGAAACGATCGCGTAGGAGAAGGTGTAGGAAGGAAAACAACAAGGATGGTGGAGTCCATACAAAGGTAGCTCATCTACAAAGTCTGAGATCAGTTTTCGCGCTGCTACTGTACCATTCATTTGAGCCGCCATGAGCATTAAGAGAATCGAGCTACCGATGTTAAAGAAGCACTGCATGGGAGGCAATCCATGAATGTTTATTTTCTTTTGATTGTCTTTGTTTATTTGTTTGTTGGATTTCTTTCACTATGAATTGAGTTTGATTGATGTTAATGTGGTTTTTGTTAGAATTTCAATTTGTTTTCTTTTCAAAATTCTTGTTGATGATATTAATTTGATGTGTTTGTAGGTTGTGGGATCATGGAGAAGTAATATTAAGCTTGGAAGGAGGTTTGGATTTATGAGAATCACCAATTCTCACGATCGTGGCAATTGGCATGATTCCCACAATCGTGGAAAAGCTCTCCAGAAAGTTACTGGAGAGAAAACCCACAATCGTGGGAATTGTGGGAATCCCCACGATCGTGGGAATTCCATCCGGAGGGAAACTTCCCTTTTATTTTTCCACCCATTCTCAATCTTTCCCTTCCTCTCTCTCTAACCCACAAAATTTTCTCCTCCCATTCTCTAAAACTCTTCAATTTTCCTCTAGATTCTTGATATTTTCTTCAACTCTCTCATTATTCTTACAATCCTTTCAACTTTTCATGCATTAATCATTCAAAAACATAAAGATTTGGGTAAGATTTTGCTCTCTCTCTCTAAAAATTAAATTTCATTCTTTTTCTCCCATTTTTGCAGATTTTCCTCTTACAATGGCATCAAGGACAAGGATGGCCCGAAGACTGACTGAACCGACTGATGAATTATTCCGTGAAGTTTTCAGTGAAGGTAAGCACGATTTAGTGGTGACTTACCGCTCTCCTTTCTCAATTTATTCGAAAGAAGAAGGTACGCATTTTCGTGACCTTAGAAATAGAGAAATAGTCACTCCTAAGTATTTTGATTTTGAATTGTTAGAGAACATATGAGTGAAATGACAAATTGACCAATTAGCTGCAAACATAGGGTGGAATAGGTTTGTTTGGTGCGATATACCTATTTATGCTACTATAACTTTGAGTTTTTTCACAACAGTTTGGTATAACCTAAAAATGGATGTGTTTTGGTTTAGGTTAGCTGGAAATATTTTTAAACTTGATTATTCTGTCATGTGTTAAATTTTCAACTTGTTGAATGCAAAAATTGTAGATGGTCACGCTGATTTTGATGTCGATTCTTATTGGAATACTCTCACGGGTGAAGAACATTTTGACTCATACAATGTACCAAATTCCTTAATCTAGAGTGCTGAGCATCTACTTTTACATAAGTTTACTTGTTTGATTGTGCTTAATAAAACGGAAAGCAATAAATGCTCAGCAAAAAAACTTTTCTTTTTATTGTGCATAGAATGAAAAATTAAAATCAACACGCCTTGTAGAAGTTTTCGATAAATAGTGAGTGTGGTTAATAAAAAGAGTTCGTTGTTTTGGAATGACTCATATTGCTTCTGCTTTGGGTGTGTTTTATAATGTTAATATGGAGAATTTGTGTACAACTCCACATGATATGTTTGACATATCATATTTGAGACGTTTTGAGATTTTGGAGTTCCATTCTATGGAACTATGAGATCCTCAGACACACACTGTAATGTAGAACAGGAGGGGCACGAGTACAACCACTTCCCGACCCTCCACATCTCGAACAATGCCGGAGCCAGAGGCAGAAGCAGTGGAGGAGGAACCACGTACACCAGTAGAGGTCGACCGATTTCAACAAATCCTTAACCAAATGGCTGCGAATTCTTAACAAATGACATCCTAAATCAACGAGCTTAGAGCCCAAATGCGGAAAGTCCATAAGGAGGAGCTCAACTTGAAAAAAGGTTCCTCAAGTTCTGTCGGAGGAATAATTTTGAAGCTCCTTCACCAACACCGTCGCCACCATCATCTGAATAAGCTTTTCTTACGCTTTTCTTTTTAATTTTGTTTTTTCTCTTATTTTGTTTTCATTTTATTTCATGTTTGTTTGGCTTTATGTTATTTCTTTTGTTTGGTTTAAGTTCATCTTTTTTCTGGTTTCATGTCATTTGGGTGTTTCAATTTCTTTTGTTTGGTTTGAGGTCATTTTCCCATATTTGGTGGTTGACTTGTCACATTGAGGACAATGTGAACTTTAAGTGTGGGGAGGTGACTTTTACTTTCGTAATTGCATTGTTTGCATTTTTTAGAAAGGATGCATGTTTAGGCATATTATATATGCTTTGTGTCAGCAATGGAATCGTATTTGAATCACTCTGATGAATATTGCCATGAGATTGTATCATGCTAGCTAGAATTAGATTGAATGCATGTTTGAACTCGAATTAGGTTACTTGAGTAGAAAGTGAACTATATAGAGCGATGAAAAATAGTTGGTTACATAAGTTTAGTCACAAATTGACATTTGAACAATAAGGTAGTGTAGAGATGCATAATGAGTTTTCATTTGAGCCAATGTGAGGATTGAGCCATATGACTCCATCTATAGTCATTCAATTTCTTTGTTGAGTGTTATTTCCTTAGGTTACTACCTTCAGAACTTGCTTTGAATCGGTTTGAGTCTACTGGATGCATGTTTAATAGAGATGATTTAGGCTTTTTTTCTTTTATGTTTTAACCTTTGGCTTAAATGACCTACCCTTTGTATTATCCTTTGCTATCCCCGTTGAGCCTTAACCTTTTGTTTCTTAAAAGCATTCGAAAATTTAAAACTTTAAACCTTTTTAACCAACCCATTCACAAGCTTAGTAGAATATTAAGCAATACATTAGTTGGGATCGTTGTGAAATTTTTATTATCGAGATGAGTTGAGTATACTTCTACTTATGAGTTTCATTGTATATAGTGCTATTATATTCATAGTTTTTCCATGTATGATGAAAAAGAAAAAGAAAAAAAGTTGAAAAGAACAAGTGAGTATCATCAATAAGTGCAGAATATTATTATATATCTCGAAGTTATGTTTTGTTATCCCATTTTTATCTTCCTTTTACTTTACTAATGCTTGTGCTTAATTTTTTCTTTCCCTCTTTACCCACCTTAACCTTTACCACATTACAACCCTAAACAAGTCCTTTTGATCTATTTATGCATGCAATCATTGTAGAGGAAAATTGGTGTATTAGCAAGTTTATGGTAGTGAAGTTTCCTATAGGAGGTTTGAGTGAAACACTAGCCAGTAGACACTTGAGAGAAATGATTGAAAACCGTGAGGAAAATTCATTTTGCATCTTTACTTATATTTGAGTGATGGTGTCAATTGTTGAGTTTGCTTATGTACACCAATGAAAAAGTAGTAATGATATGTGTTTTAACTTAATATTTTAGTTATTGATCTTTGTGAAGATGAAATGATAGAATTGATTGGTTGTATTTATTTTGCTTGAGGACAAGCAAAGATTCAAGTGTGGGGATATTGATAGGTGTGCATTAGTCTATGTTTTTCTATGTAATTGGCATTTGTTTTCTTGCATAATTGTTGATTATTCTTGTAGTTTAGGATTGATTTTGTAAGTTTTCGTTTAGTTTAATTTCCATTGTTGTTCTTTTATGTTTGATGTTAATTAGGGTAAGAATTGATTATTTTTGTGTAGGAAGAAAGATGGAGCAACTTGGAGATTGAACAACAAATCAAAGAGGAAAAAAAGGAGAAAGTGTTTTGTAATCAATTCCCACGATCGTGGGAATCATAATCCAAGACAATATGCAGGGCTTTATTAAACTTAGGGTTTTTGGACTATTTAAGCATCATTAAGCTTCCATCTTAAAGAGAATAGCTGAAACCCTTCTATAGAAACACCATCTTTGGAGTAAAGAACACATGTTTGGAGCCTTGAGGAAGGATTGAAGTTAAGGATCATCATCAAGATTGGGGAAAATAACACATCAACACCAAAATTTCCAGATTTTGGTAAAGAAGAGAAGGAGTCTTTTTATTCAATTTTCTGTCAATCTTACTTCTTCTATTCTTTGTAAAATGGTTTATTTGAATGTTGATGATGTTATGGAGACCATGTTAGGCTGATTTAGTTTTAGGGATTACTTTTGAACTATTTTGTTAGAAATCCTATTTTATTGAATTGAATGAAGTTGTCTTTGGTGATTGTTGATTTTATTTGTTATCTTGCAACAAATTCAGAGAGTGAGTAAGATAAATTTATATAGGATTCTACAACGAGAGTTGGCGACCTATAGACTTACAATCATCACGTTAATTGAATAGTTAGAAGAGAGATCTTGGCTAATCAATTGATCACCCATAGGATAGTTTAATAACTAGTTGAATAGGTCGAGTCATTGGGTAGGTTGAGAGATCATCCAATTGATTCCCTTAAATTCAATTAGGGACAATTAATTACACCTTAAGAGAGGGTAGTTAATACATTTAGAAATTTAGGGTGAGACACAATTCAATCAATAAAATAAGAGGGAGACAAAATAGGAAAAAAAGTAATCTCTAGTCTTTAGATTCTTGAATTCTGATTTTTCTGCACGTCGGTAATGTCTATTGTTTTGAGTTAGTCTTTTAATTTTTATTTAAATTTTATAGATTATTTTTATTAAACAATTTCGTTTCTTAAACAAAGTTTTATCTAAATTAAGTGGTATCTGGGCATCAATCCCTGTGGGATCGATATCTGCTCTTTTAAGCTACAAGTCACGACCTGTTCACTTGCAGCTTTTGAGCGTAAAACAAGTAGATAGGTTTTACCATCAACAGTACCACTAAGGACTAACACAAAGCCTTCTTGGGAGATGAATATTCCTTCCTTTTGTTGCTTTACTTTAATTTCAATAGAGTAAGATATTATACCAAGGTAAATCATCTCAAACTCCTTTTTCATTATACTTTTTAAGTATTCAATTAACCTTTTTTTGTTGCTCGTAAAGATCAAATCATCCACTTGTAAGCAAACAATTAAGATATCCCCATGCTTATTCTTTTTCACAAAGACGGCATGTTCATATAGGATTTTTATGCAGTTAGTGTCTTGGAAGTATTTATCAACTCTATTATACCATGTGCTCAATGCTCATATAAGGCTGTCTTCAACTTCAGTACTTTGTCTTTGTGTCATTTCACAACATAACCCAAAGGTTTTACTGAATAAACTTCGCCTACAATGAAGCCATTCAAAAAGTCAATTTTATATCCATTTTATGAATCTTTTATTTATTTTGGTCTATTAAAGAAATGATTAATCTAATATTTTTAAATAGGAAATGAGCACAGATACCTCTTCATAATCAATGTTGGACTTTTACTTGTAGCCTTTTTCCACTAGCCCTGCCTTATATTTTTCTATCTCTTATTTAACATTCTTTTTTGCCTTATAAACCTGCTTTCCTTTAATTTTCTTTTTCCCTTTTGGAAGTGTTGCAAGTTACCATGTGTTGTATTTATGATGGCATTAATGTCCTCATCCATATCATTTCTTAATTTATTTTGATGGTCTTTTACCTAAATTATGTATTGTAAATCTCTTTCCTTTAAAAATGATGATGGATATTCAATGTAAGATGATGCCTTTAATGATGTGGGAGGTATGGTTGGTTATTATGCTTTTTCACTCACTTTCTTTTCTTCTTTGTCTCCAATCATAAGAGAAAGGAAGTCATAATTGTCTTCTTGGATATATCATTACCATACACTTTCTTCATCAAAATTTATATCTCTATTAATGAACACATTTTCATTGCTTGTATTGTAAAGCTTGTAGCTTTTTGAGCTTTGATCATAACCAAAAAGACATGAACTTCTCAATCTTGTCATCAAGTTTTGATCTCCTTTCATCTAATACGTGGAAATAAGTTATGCTCTTAAATATCTTAAAATGTGCAATATTAGGTTTACGTCTACTCTATGCCTCTTATGTTATTATTCCTTAAATATTACTTGTTGGTGAGTGGTTAGACAAATAGATCACACATTCTACAACTTTAACCCAAAACTTCTTAGACATACCTTTTGAACATGCTTCGAGCCATTTCAAAAATGATCTTATTCTTTCTCTTTGCTAATATATTTTTTAGGTAGATCTTAAAAAAAATTAAAGGACAATAAAATCCTATTCCTGCAAGTTGAATATATGAAATCTAAAGAATTTAAAGGTTTAGTTGTAGCACTCTGATCCATAAAGCACAATAACTGAACCTCCATCTGATGTTCAGGAGCGTCCCCTATGAATTGACGTGCTAGCTAGAGCAATCAAATCACTTGTCATGGCATCATAATTAAAACACACATATCACAATATCTAAAAACTCGATTCCTCATTTCATTTCATAAAACATAAATTTACATTGTAGCATTATATACAATATCAAAAGTTTATTAGAGTCTACAACTCTGTTTACAAAATATGCTACATAAATGAGGAACAATACAAAAACTCTATTTAACTCTTCAGCCTTAGCTGACTGACCTTTAAGCCATTTCTTCTATCTAAAGACACAAGAACTATTCTTCTTCTAGAGTCTCTTAGACGCTAAGTCTCCTCTCTCGTACCTGAAAAGCCACGTTGCAACTTTGGTAAGTTTTGTAAACTCAGTGAGCAAGCCATCATCGATGGACTCACTCATATCATATAACACAAACCATTCACAGATGTTAATGGTAAAACCTATCTACTTGTTTCACGTTCAAAAACTGCAAGTGCACAGGTCGTGACCTATAGTAAAAAGAGCGGATATCGATCCCACAGGGATTGATGCCTAGACATCGCTTAATTTAGACATAACTTTGTTGAAGAAATTAAATTGTGAAATACAAATAATTTGAAAAATTAAATTAAAATTACAAGAGACTAATGTAAAAAATGGACAATACCACAATTGTAGAAAATCTGAATTAAAGAATCTAAATGCTAGAGATTCTTTTTCCTTATTTTGTCTCCCTCCTATTTTATTGATTGAATTGTGTCTTACCCTAGATTTTCGAATTTACTAATTACCCTCTTTTAAGGTGTAACTATTTTGCCCTAATCGAATTAATGGGAATCGACTGAACGATCTCTCAACCTACCCAATGACTCTACCGATTCAACTAGTTATTAAGCTATCCTATGGGTGATCAATTGAC
>JANQAP020735551.1:0-12829 GCA_026874005.2 Erythroxylum coriaceum | reverse complement strand
ATGTTCTTTCAATTCTAACTAACTCCATAAGCTTTTCTAACTTAATCTAAATTTCTCCTTTTTATACCATCAATCTTAAAAAAAAATTTCCACCCCCAAAGACATTATAGTTAATACCTAATCATAACAAATTAATCAAATTGGACCTCAACATAAACTAAACACATGCTTACTAGTAAGAAAAGGATCAGGGTCCAACAGTTTAATTAGTATTTCATATCACTTAAAATCAAATCTCATATATCACATCATTCAAAATTTAGTACCTGATCACAAAATACATCATATTCCAACAAGTCCGTTGTGAACACAAGCATTTCATATAATCATTTCAGGATAATCTAATCATTCATTTCATCCACATATACACAAATATAGCATATCATTGTATCCACACATTTCAGTCATTCTTTGCAAATATTCACATGGTACATGTAAAGATATGGATGCAATGCACGTGAGACTCCAGTTTCTTTTTTATTTTGTTGTGACCGAGTGCCTATTAATTGACCCATATCTCTCGTGGATGTAGGGCTTATCTTGGGTACTGACCTATATCCCTTATAGATACCGGGCTTATTTCAGGTTATCCTTTGTGAATACCAGGCTTATTTCTGGTACAGACCTATATCCCTTGTGGATACTGAGTTTATTTTAGGCTGCTCACTCTGGTCACAACTCCTTTATCTGATCATGCACATCAATGTCATGAAATGCATCATCTCACATAATATGCTATCAATCACTTTTATTCGGTGTACACAATCATTTATCACAATCATCATATCAGAATCTGGCGTTCAACATTCAGTTTAGCATCACTTATTCCATTCACATTCACATTCACATTTATCATCGGACCTTGATCCGGCATTCAACAATAATGTTAAGTATCACTTATTCAATCAAATTCACATACAATGAGCACTTCCAATACAATCCTGAATAATGATCTCCTCAGACAATTAATGTCTGGAATTATCACAATCACACCAGTAACAGTTTAATACGTAAAAATTAAACAAGTGAAATACATTTAAGTCAATTCACTACACGTATAACTCAAACAGAAAAGCACATATAATTAAGTTGACACATCTAGGTTACTCACAGTGTACTCTAGGTGAACTATTGCCTTGATGATCTAGTAATGTCTAGATGTTTTCGATCAACTGATGCTTCTATATCATACAATACACACATAATCCACATATTACTAAGTTGACCAATCATATAATTGTTCAACCATGCACATGTATATGTATCATGTTCAATGCATGCTCAATTGACTATTCCGGATATATTTCCCTAATTCACATCTCGTAATCTTAATTCATATATGCTTAATTTAAACTTAGGTTTACACCTCAATTATACAAGATTGTTCTAAGTTCATCACCCAATCATTCACTAAAGTTATTCTAGCATTATAAGATCCCTTTCACTTATTTCATATTGTTATTCTCACATTTTCATCGGATCTATATCAGTTAGGCGAACCTTATGTTCATAGGGCGAACCTATATCTATATATACTGTCCTTCGGAGCAATTTTAGTCCAAATGGTCAGTGAATCTCCGTTAGGCGGACTTCATATCTGCTAGGCAGACATTCTCGGGTTTTCTAGCTTTCTAGCTCCGCTTATGTCCGTTTGGAGGGACATCATGTCCGTTGGGCGGACATTCATTGGGCACTTATAGAAATTTGAAATTTTGGCATTTTAGACAGCAAAATCTCTCCTCTGAGTCTTCATAGAAGTTGTAGAACTAGAAGTCCTCTTAGAAAACATACTTAAATGACCTTAATTCGACATCCATAGAGAAAGTTATGCCTCTTGCCGCAAAATCTATTCATTTACTTAATCCTATTAATCTCAATCTATTTCCTTAATTATACCCTCAATTATCACCCTAAGAAATCACACATTTAATCACTTATTCAAGCATCATACTAGGTTCATGTTAAACTTCATTCAAGCCTAAATGCATCATAGGAAAGTATCTTATCATTTGTTGTCTCAAACATCACATAAAAGAAACATATTTCATGTAATAGTCATTCCCATTTTCCAGCTTTTCCAACTATATTTTCAGATCAGTTTTGTATGACCATTTTCACCTAAAAAATGAGGTATTTAGGCAACATCTTCCTCTAAAAAAATGTTTCCATATGTCTTAAGTTTCTACTGACACTAAATTCATGTAGTTTGGTTTAGTATTCTGTAAGTTCTATCCAAAATACCACAAACTGTTCTCATACCACTACAGCACACAGTTCTCAACCTCAAGACCAATTTAGAGACCCTTAGAGACAGAATTAGAATTCCATTCCTTATGAAAATTGTAGCCATATGTCTCTAGTTTAATCTAAATTAAAAATCATCCCATTTGGATACCTACAGATCAAGATATGGTCGAAATACAAACCTATGTTCAGTGAAAGTACTCAATCTAACCTATTCCAACATACTTCGTCATCAACCTTACATACAATTCATCTCCAATCAATCATCATGTATGTTATGCTAACATATAACATAATAGGGCAATAAATCACTTAATTGTTCAACCAAAGTCTCCTTAATTGCCAAGCTAATCAAACCTCTCAAGTATTCAAATATACTCCAAGAGTAAGATGGAATATAAAGGATTTCCAATCACAAGGTGTAGACTACTAAAGTTGACAAAACTCAAGGTTTTGAGAGGTGGTGTCAAGAAGTCGTTGGTGAGGGATTGAAAGAAGAAACATAAGACCAAAAACATGAAAAAAGATGATCTTTCTAGTGAAAAATTCATGGGGTACAAATGTGTGGTGGAGAGGTGGGAAACTTGTCAAATGGAGAGCTATGTCATGTGTCTTCTTCACATGCTTCCAGCTGTCACCTAATGCTTGGTTCACTTGTCATTTGGTTTCCTAGGCCACTTGTCACTCATGTATTCATGCCAGTTTCCATCCAATTAGCTAAGCCACATGTCACTCATTCCTTATGCCACATGTCACCATTTCATAGGCCTAACTTACCTAAATGTCCATGTATCATTTTTGTCTTGCTCTTTATCATTTTTCCTAAATTTAAGTGCTCACACCACTTTATCACTTACTCAATCATATCAATGAATTCCCAATTCACTAATTATAATCATCAAACAATATTCATGACATAACTGACACAAAATTGCATCATAATCACTTAAAATCTTTCATATCCCGGGATGTGTCAATTAAGTGCATATACTATCTTGCAATGTTTTCTAAATCATAATTCATATGTGTATACGAATATTGTGGATGAGAATGAATTGCACCTCATAAATTCTTAAATGAAATAAATCATGTGACTCAATCTAACAGTTTAATCTCTTAACAATTTTAGGAGGCGAGATATTACAGTTCTATCTTCTAGGATCGACCAAAATCGCTTTAGGATGAGTGTTTGATTGGTAAGCGTCAGTGGAGTAATATTAATTCCTTCTTCCTTGGGGTAACAAATGTTCGAACATTTAACTTTGGCACTGCCCTTAGAACCAATAGATTGGTTCCATAAGAAGTCTTTGAATATCCTCTCAATGGACTTGATAACACTTTTTGATTAAAAAAATGTGTGAGCTTTAATATGTGTAGAGAGTTGAGTATCGATTTTATGAATTGTAACTTCCCTACAAAAGACAAAAATTTGTTTACCCAGGAACTGATGCGTTGCTATATCTTCTCCATGATGGGATTACATTCAAGGAGCGTTTTGCTGAAACTGGCAGACCCAAGTAAAGCAAAGGTGGAGATTGTGTTGTCATTCCAATTTTTGAAGCAATATGTGAGACCATCCAAAAGGCTCCCGTTGAAAGTATGAAATGGCTTTTGTTAAGATTTAGGCCTTCCCAATAGAGGATTTTTTTTTTGAAAAAGTAAACTTGTATTGATAGTAAATAATTACAAATAAAGGGTGTGTCTCGTGTAACTACATGAAGAAGCATGATACACCATTCAGTAAGTCTAAGACTCTTCCAACGAAGAGTAAACAAAAAGACGACAAATAACTAAAGCCAAAACGACTACGTAGAGAGGTAAACAAAACAACGAGGAAATGCTAAAGAAGGTAATCGGGATCCGTCTATCCAATCTTTTCTCCAGAGAGTTCCAAATTAAGGTTGAGCGTGGGTATTGTTTGACGAAGCAGTCCGTGTCTTTACCTTGCTAGGTACGAATTCCTTTCTTGATGATTGTGTCTTATCTTCCTTCCTTCTTACTGATCTAGGTTGCTGTAGGTATATTCCTGAAGAAGCCTTCTCGTTGTTGAGGTAAATTCAATTGAAGATCTTTCACGCAGTGGCCTTTCCAGCCGTCCGGTAAGCGTGAGGTTTTTGAAAATCTTGGAGCATAGAGGATCAAGCCTTAAGGTTAAGTATATTCGTCCTTAAACTTAGGGTTGATCTGATCTTATTAACCTTTCACCGATGATGCTTTTTTCTAATCCTTGAATCTTTTCTCCGAGGACTCTTCCGATGTCATTTCTCGAGCATAAGGCACCCACCAAGGCTACCTTGTACCAGTACAATTATGTCATTTGCTGAATCTTGCAATGTTGAAAGAGTTAGAAGGTTGGTTAAGGCATTGGTAAGTGTCTTCCCTTTGTATATTGTGAAGGTAACTTGGGGTAAGATACGGGAGCTCCTCTGGGATGTTCCATTGATCACTTAGCAAGATAGATTTTACCTTGACATTGATAGGGATCTCATTCCATAGTTGGAGTGCCTGTGGGCATCTAATCAGTGCTCCTCTACCCATCCAGTTGTCGAACCAAAGAGAGGCTTTTTCTCCATTTCTAATCACACATGATACTAATGGTGAAAGAATAGGTTTAAGTTTCAGTAGCTAGGTCAAGGATCATGAATAGGAGGGTTTAATAGGAATAGACCAAATGCTTGAGCCTTTTAGAATATAACTGTATAGCCATCGAATCCATAGGGATTTCTTTTCCAGTAGAATATTCCATAGATTCTTTATCAAAGCTGCTCTATTAAAAGAGGCAATTGAAATCAATCCTAAACCCCCTTCTCTTTTACTTTTACATACTTCACTCCATTTTACCTTAGCAAAGTGGCTGACGCTGACAGAGTTTAGATTACCCCACAGGAATCTTAGAAAAAACTTTTCAATAGACTTTATAACCCCTTTTGTTAGAGTCATATTTGAGGATCAGAAAATATGTAGGGAGTTCAGTACTGATTTGATAAGTTACAATCTCCCTCCAAATGATAACACCTTATTAGACTATATTCCCAATCTCCTTTGTATTTTTTTCAAAGGCATATATTCTAAAAATTGGATTCGTCTAGTGGTAATGGGGAGGCCCGGGTAAGTTAATGGGACTGACTTCCTATGCATTCCTATGATTGAAGATATTCTGTTTTCCATTATATTAGCCTCTGTTGCTAAGATAAATTGGCTTTTGTTCAAATTTATCTCCAAAAAGAGATCCCAATGGAGTTTTTTGCTAGATGTAAAATGTGTGCTTTTAGGTCCAACTCTCTCTAATGATTACGTGTGGACTTTATGAGTGGCTGCTTTAGTTTTAATATCGAACTTTTTAATCAAGGTTTGATCATATATGTACACATCTTTATATATTAATATTATTCATTTACTTTTTTTTTAAATGCCGTTAATTTGTATACCATTCTTTTTTGGTCCTCTGTAAAATCAACCTTCCTGTTTGCGTTTCTGTCCAATCCAAGATGTATGGGAAGACAGGGAGGGGTATGTAGGCTATAAAAAATACAACATAATAGCTATTTGGAACCGGAAGTACAATCACGTTTCATCCACTGAACCTCCTGACGCGTTTATGGTTCTTACAATCACCCTATAGACCCTTAGACAACACCAAATTTATGCTCGCATGGTTTCATTACCAGCTCTTGTTGGCTTGTGGTTCCCCCAAGTACGGCGATGTGCATCCATAAATCACAGAAGAATAAGCAGCCAACAAACTACTTTGCAAACATCCATTTGAACTCGTTTGCTGTTATTAAACTCGTTCAAAATGTTTATTCGTTTCAAACAAATAATTTCTCAAGGTCATTATCACGTTCTCAAGGACCGCATCATTCTTGCTGAGATGCTGTTCAGCTGCGTGTTTACCTCTCAAAACCTCCCCTTCAATGACATAGTTGCTTCCTTCTTTGAAGATGATCCCATGTTCACAAGCCAATTCTATGACCTCAGCTTCACAGCTAAAACCCCTTCCAAAGTGTATCCCAAGTTCAGCATCTTTCATTGCAGGTGCCAGTTTATTTTTCACCACTTGAACACGCACTTTGAGACCAGTTATCTAAATCAAAGACATTTTCGAAGAGAAATGATCATATTCTCTTGGTAATTATTGTACTAGTAACCTGAAATTTAATAGGCAATGAAAAAAATGTGTAACTCATGGATATCATGTACTAGGGGCTGTACTCCCATATCATTTTTTAAACAATTGTTCAAATTTCATGCTGTTTAAGAGAGAAGGTATCTACAAATAACCAGAGTGACACACCACAAATATGGTAGATTAGAGGCTGAAGAATATCTGGGGCAGTACTGAATGAGTCATCTCATGTGCATGCATTTAGATAAAGATTAGGTAAAAGGTGGAGTTTGGGGTTTGATTTGTGTACTGAAAGATTAGGAGGCTGACTGATGAAATTTAAGATATCTAAAACATTTATGGGGTAATGTCAGCAGATTGCTTTTGGAGAATGAAGAGTAAGAGCAAATAGAGGACAGCTCTTTTGCTTCGATGATATCTTTTGCAGCCAGAAAGGAAGTCGTAGAGTTAGAACGAAGACCTACTAAACCAAATCACCAAGACACTTCGTGCTTAATAAAAAACGAGTTATGTGTTTTGGCAGGTAGTACACACCAGTTTCTAAATAACCAAGGAAGATCCAAGAGAACATAACCCACCTTAGCAGAAGAAAATTTCAATTGCATTTCATCAACAAACCTGCCAATCAACATGCAGCTCTCTTGCATTTCCAGATGCATACCACTCATCCAAGTAATGTCAAGGGATTTGCATAGCAATCCATTTCAGATCTAACCTTCTCAAAGCATCTTCAGAGATTATATTAGCAAAAGACCAAAAGGAATTTCCAATTTGTATAAAAGAAATGCATTAAACTCTATTAGGGCACTGTTCGTACGTTTTTTAAGCACCATTTGAATTACAATTCTACTGACAATTTTATAGAATTAATGACAAAGAAAATACTAAAAGACGAGTTTACATTTTTGCTAATTATCAAAGGATGGGCAAATTCAAAACATAAAAGGGATTTTGGAAACAGTGAACCACAAGGGATTCTTAGCACAATTTACCGTAAAATGTAACAAGTTGATGGTATTGGTCTTATTCTAAAACAGAACTGATATAAAAGTGTCAGAGATGATTAGGATATGTAGAGAGCATGCATGGAAACTGTATAGGATTCGAAGGATGCTTAGTGACTCTATACAAAGACCAAGTGGTGAATTATTTGGTCTTGATCACTTTACTCCCATTAGAATCTCAAAGGTAAAATGTACAATTCCAAGGCATTGTTTGACTTCTCTATAAAGTGAATAGATTGCAAGATCCCTATGGAGATACAGGGTAATGATAAGGAAAATGAAATAAGAGAAGGGAGAAAGAATATGTACAAGAAGATCATCAGGAACTGGATAAACTCTAGATGTCCCAATTTGTGTAGACTACTGCTAATCCTAAAATCTTTTAGGCTGATGAACCTAATTAAGAAAATACAAAACAACTATTCCCATAAGAGAAATAATGAAATAAGATATAAAAAAAAAGTAATTAAACCACTAATGAACAAAGGATTACTTCTTAGAAAAAAGGATTCTGTCTTAGATTACGAATGAGCATAATTGTTACCCATTCACAACAAAGCTTAACATTCATTGACGAATCAAATTGGCTTCTTCCCAAAAAATTGCATTGGATGATTTACCTCATTTTGAGTCTTAAGCAACTCTTTTCTCGTCATCTTCAACCTAACTGCTGAATAGAACTTTAAGGCATTTCCCCCACAAGTGACCTCTTCTGCACATCCAAAATCTTGTCCTGATTGTATGCTTGATCTAACCTGGGAATAAAATATAACAAAGAATCAATGTCACTTTCAAGAGGTGATGCAGATCAGTTTAAATCATATATAAACGTTTAAAACGTAGACAAGTTGATTGGGTCCAACCTGATTAAGGAAAAGAATAAGAGTTTGAGACTGGGATAGTGAAGAATGAATTTTTCTAAGTGCTTTGGTTATTATTCGCGATTGTAAATCTTCACATGCACCTCCTATTGAAGTATCAATTTCATGTTGGGGAAGAAAGGCAGCAACCTGTGAACTCCAAGAAGAAGAAGATTATGAACCAGATATAGAGGCTTCATCAGCATGCAAGAAGAAAAAAATTATGAAAGCACATATAGGAAAGAGAAGAAGAAGAAAAATGGAGAATATTGAAAATAGTTGTTTGTTCTTTGTAAAAGAAAAGATGCTCAACAAGATATAACAAGGAAAATCATGTGGCAAACACCCTACTAAGCTCTTGATATAGACAAGATCAGATAATGTGGAGATAGGTATATAAAGGTCAAGATTTTTTTAAAAAGATAAATGACAATTGAAAATGTTTTACGTCGAGGATGAAACAATCATACTACAGAAGAGCAACCAGGCAAATTACAGAAAACCTGTATGCTCACAAGAAAGATGCATCCCTCAGGAATTTCACAGCAGCTTGTTATCTACAAATAGAAAAATATGTCAGTCTATGTCCAGCCAACTTGAGGTAACCTGCTATTTTGAATCTCAATCTTCTTCTGATAATAGGACAGAGATTAGGATCATTGATGTTGGTGGAGAACACTTCTCTAATTAGGATTATGGTGTTGCGAAGCACTTCATGTGCTGGTTTAGCTACTCAGTTAAACATTCTTGAATTTTATTCGTCCAAAATACACTGTATCCGGTATGAATATGGATGGAAGCCGGGCCAAAGTGCAGTCCAGCCTGAAGTGAATCTTAAGGTTAAGAAACGCCCACCCCATTGCCATCTCTAGGTAGGAATGAGCTAGCTTCATTAGGATGTTATTAGCATTGGAGTCCAACGTTGTAGCAGCCGTCCATTCAATTATTTGCCCCCAACTTTGAGTACTGCAGGTGAGGTTACTGTTACATTGATAAAGTATGCCCTGCCACAAGGAGTAGCATAAGAACACTCAAAAGATAGGTGATTGATCGATTCCAGGTTAACATGACACGAAATACATAATCTGTTGTCAACATAAATGAGCCTATCTCTGGTTCTGAGCTTATGCTTAACAGCTAAGCAGAGAATGAATTTAATTTTAGGAGTGTTGTGGTTAAACCATAGAAGATGGAACTGACTGACTTGAGGCCTATTATATAGAAAGATGTTTCAGGCAGATTGATTTGTGAATGAGCTAGAGTGACAGTCCAGATGATGGAGCTTCTCTAATCAGTCATAGTATAGGGAGGCATACTATCTCTGATGTGGGAATGGGTTCTAGCATTAGTAGGAGGCTAGAATATCCGCTACCTTGATTTTAGGAGAGAAGAAGCCTTCATAACTAATCCTTTGAGGCTGTAGCTCAAAGAGAGGCTTCAGAGGATGCCAATTACCAATTAGTATTTAATAAACCTTCTTACTTGTTCTCTTAGCGCTAGCAGCTTCCTCAGGGTCCAGGAAACCCCAGGGTTAAGCTTATAGCTCCAGAAGCTTCACCTCTTTAATATATAAAGATGAATCCCAACAACCAATGTAGATTCTGAATCCTTGGAAAGCGTCAGTATCCTTTGTGCCAGTAAGACCTTATTCCAAATATTTAAGGCTTTGATCCCTAAATCTCTCTCCCCTAGACCATAGAAAGCTCCTAATAATTTGCTTGATCTTCTTGATAGTTCTAGAAGGAAAAGAAACAAACATGATCACCAATGTGGTGCATGGTGGATAGGAAAGATTTAACCAATTGGAATCTCCCAAATTTTGACAGAAATCTGTTTGTCCAGTGAGATATCTGGTCCCCTATTCTCTGAAAAAGGGTTAACAATCAACATTAGTGAGTTCTGTTGAGATAATTGGTACCCTTCGGTACTTAATGGGAAGACTTTACAGTGGAAAACCACAAAGATGTTGGAGGGAATGCCCCAGATTCTGAGAGTTAGCTGACACAAATAAGCAAGACTTGTTCTTATGAATATCCAGCCCAGATAATTCGGAGAAATGCTTCATTGCTGATGATAGAACCTCTAAGGAGAAGGTCTCAGCATGAAAAAGGACTAAGAGATGGACAAGTTTGGTTGCCGCATATCTATTATGAAACTTGAAACTGGCTCCATTGTTGATCTGCTGGAAGATTAGGAGATTAAGAATTTTCATAAATAAGATGAAAAGGTATTATTTATGAAAAGTAAAGGGAAAGTGAATCTCCTTGCCTTGGTCCTTTTTGACCTTCAAACAAAGGTGCGGCTTCTCTACTCTCAAGGATAGAGAAAGAAGTTGTAGTTATGCACTCTCAATGCAACTAATATACTGGCTGGAAAATCATGAGCACCTAGAGTGTGTAAAATAAAGCTCCAATTGACAGAATCAAAGGCCTTCTTAAGGTCTATCTCCATCATGTATCTTATATGCCTAGTGTTTTTGTGGTAATCCCTCACTAATTCTTAAGCAATGAGGATGTTTGTTGAGAAGGAGAAATCAACGGCAGTAGAATCAAAGGGCTGCTAATTAGGGGGAAATCTGTTCCTAACAGATTGGGAGAGAAATTAGGGGAGATTTAGTCAAAGTCAATAAATTAGGAGATAATCAGGATTTTATTTGTATATGATTCTTTCCTAGTATAGATACTATTGTACTCCTATTTCTATGTAACCTAAACAAAGGTAAAATACACGACAGTCACACTTTTTCCTACATGGTATCAGAGTTCTAGGCAGGAATTAAACCCTAGCTGTCTCTTATGCCCAATAGAAATTAAAACCCTAGTCGTTTGTCAACCCTAATTGTCCATAATCATGTCTAATTATGT
Organism: Erythroxylum coriaceum; assembly: GCA_026874005.2. Classification (NCBI taxonomy): domain Eukaryota; kingdom Viridiplantae; phylum Streptophyta; class Magnoliopsida; order Malpighiales; family Erythroxylaceae; genus Erythroxylum; species Erythroxylum coriaceum. The sequence continues at coordinate 1,731 of JANQAP020735551.1, read as the reverse complement.
ATTAGAATCCACCAAGCTCTTATGAAATTCACAGCCCCATGAAACAACAACTTCCATCTACCTACTTCAAATTCTCCTTCTGTCCATATTACAACTATATGGCTGAATGAAGAGAATTTTCTGCGCTGGTCTCAATCAGTACAGATAAATATCCGAGGGAGAGGAAAAAATGGCTACTTGACTGGAGAAAAGAAGCAACCTACCCCTGAGGATCTAGGTTACTCCACTTGGGACACTGAAAATTCCATGTTGTTGACTTGGTTGGTAAATTCCATGGAAGAGGAAATCAGCTCCAATTATATGTGTTACCACACTACCAAGGAGTTGTGGGACAACATCAATCTCATGTATTCAAACTTGGGCAATAAGTCTCAAGTGTTTCAGTTGACACTGAAACTTGGAAAAATCTGTCAAGCTGTGGAAAGTGTTACCAAATACTTCAATATTTTGAAACGTTTATGGCAGAATTTAGACTTATTCAGCAATGATTATAGTGGAAATCATCAAAAGATTACCACCACTATAAGAAATTGGTGGAGGATAATAGTACATTTAAATTTCTTATTGGACTAAATGTTGAGTTTGATGAAGTTTGAGGCAAAATTTTGGCAGACAGCCCCTTCCCTCCATTGGAGAAGTGTGCTTTGAAGTCCGGAGGGAAGAAAGTGTTACAGATGCATTCGTGGGAAAAAAATATGAACGACGCAAAAAGATTACTGCCTAAGATACTGATGCCGTGTGTGAAATAAGGAATCCTAGGTGGTCTAATTTTTGTTATTTCCAGTTATGTTCTGTTAGGAATTCTATTAAGGATTCTAAATCCTTGCTTAGTTAGGAATTCTAGTTGGCAGTAGGAGTTTGTTTAGCTAGGAATTCTAGTTCTATTATTCTTCTTGATTGTAAGGAGATTTCCTATAACAGGGAGTTATTCAGCAATAAAGAAAACAAGCAGAATTTATTAGAAATCACGAGATCTGAAACCCTCTCTCTTAAACGAGTTTCAAGGTTGCAGCTCCCTTCGACGAGCTGTGTAGGATTACCCACTATAGGTACATTCAGCAGGAAGAACAAGGGTAAAAACCCTTTGTTGGGAGAAGAATCTCCGGTTAATCGTCTAGTGACGCGATCCCAGACTTCGGACCTTAACAATTTGGTATCAGAGCCACTCACCATGAACGAGAACATCATTGAAGAACGGTTACGTAATCTTCTGTGCGAAAACCAATCTGAAACTAATGCTAAAATTGCAGCAGCAGAATCAAGGCGAGCCACTGCAGAGGCACGGATGACGGCTCAACTTCAACAATTATCGCAGCAACTTGAAGTTTTAATTCATGCCAGCAACCGTGGTAAAGGAGTTGACGTTGGGAACGGAAGCAATGCAGGCTCCAACCAAAACCAGAATCCTCACATTGATGAAGGAAATAGCAGCAGTAAAGGAGGTGTGAATGGCACAGGAACAGGAGGTTTTGTGCCGTGGTATACGAAGTTAGATTTCCCCACCTATGATAGAGCAAGTGACCCATTTGTGTGGCTCCATAGGTGCGATAAATTCTTCGCTAATCAGAGAATGGCTGAGGGAGACAAGGTTGGTTTGGCAGCATTTCACATGATTGGGGAAGCCCAATTATGGTTTTAACAAATTGAACAGGAGGAGCCGAACATGTCATGGAAGACATTCAGCGAGAATTGTACCCTTCGCTTTGGTCCACCCTTGCGGAGCAACCCTTT
>JANQAP020735024.1:0-12830 GCA_026874005.2 Erythroxylum coriaceum | reverse complement strand
AATCATTATTGCCTTTAAAATTGTGTTGAATTTGACAAATAAAGTCAACTTATCTAGTGTATAAGGCTTCTGCTTTATGAGTGTCTAAGGAGGGGGTCATAATACACGTAACTTTGTTTTGTATTTTTACAGAGAGGTTAGTTTTGTAATTTGAACATATGATCTTATGATCACAAACGAGAAAGTTTATCGATTTCTCTAAGGTTGAATATTGTTGAGCATAACAAATACTGGAATGAATTTGCAAACAACGAAGTAGTCTGTTACCATTACAATTACGCAATGTACAGTGTCTATTTCTCTGGTTTGTTTTTCCTTTCTTTTATTTACACGATCCTTAAAATATTGAAAAGTCTGCCTCTTTTTTATTAAAATACTATTCATTCAGATTTTTTGTGCATGTTGGGGATCTGTAGTCATCAATTTTACTTGTACACGGTTACTAGAAAGTCAAACAATGGTGGTCACAAACTCTAACTGCCTATGTCTTTGTGGTCTATACCAATTGATATTTGTCCTCTTCTTTAGGAGATAGGAAAGAGGGTCGAGATCTGATCCCAACAGTAGCAAAATAATTACGAAACTTTTTCTTAATCTTTGATTTCCCAAAAACCAAGATCTCTTTAATTCTATAAAATGATAACACAAATCATAATAAAGCTAAAACGTAATTCGTACCTTATTCTGAAACTTGATAATAATTTTGTCATATACCTCGAACCATTCTCGAAACCGATCTGTTTCAACCATTGTAGCCACACAAATGTTCGTCCTCTAACGGTATCCACAAAATGAGTTGAGAGAACTCTGTAACTCTTACAAAGAGGGTTAAGCAAGAAGTGCTAGCTCCATAGAGCTTAAGTCTATGTATAATAAACTTTGTATGTTTTAGTAATTTAATTGAAATTAAATTCTAATTTTAATTAAACTTTAATTAGAATTATAAATAATTCTAATTAAATACCAATAACTCAGGCAACCCTGCATAGACACACTGATGTGAGTTATTGCACTAGAATCTAACTACCATGTGTGTCTAGGTACCGAAGTCAAATTAACCTCAGAACAAACCAAAATAAGAAGTATACCTTTCTTTGCACACCTTACGTGATAATTGGCACACTGCTTCTTTACATGACCTTCAGCTTCACAGAAGTAACAGCCTTTTGGATTTCCATCCTTTTGCTATTTCTTTTGTGTTGCTAGAACTGTAGCTTCCGTAGTTTTCTTTCTTTTGTTCTTTTTGTCCTTAGATGTTTGAACTAAGTGAGCACATTCTGCCTTATCATGCTTCAACCTTTCCTCTTCTTGGGCACAATGCATGATAAGCTCATTAAGAGACCATGTCTCTTTTTAACAGTTATAACTCACCTTAAATTGACTATATTATGCCAAAAGAGATATCAAAACTAGATGCACTAACAAGTCTTTGGATAATTCCAACTTAAGTGCTTTCAATTTTGAAGTAATATAAGACATTTCATAATGTACTCTCTTATGTTTCCTTTTCCTACACACCTCATTGAGATAAGTTCTGTCAAAAGTGTACTTGCTTCAGCCTTTTCATTTTTGGCAAATCTTTTCTCAAGATCCTCAAGGAAACCCTTAGCTGTAGTAATCTGATTGGACAAAGTGCCCCGAAAAGCTTCTAGAATAGCACATTTCGTGATCATCAAGCTCATACGATTTGACCTTTCCCACTTTTCCATCTCCCTCTTTTGATTAGAGGTACTCTCACCAGTAAGTGGATCAGGTTGATCGACTCGTAACGGAAGATCCAAGTCCATAACTCTAGAACAATCAAAACGTTGTCCTTCCATGACTTAAAATTGGTGCCATTAAACATAGGAATTGAATTAACACTAGTAGAGAAATTTTCAGCAAAACCAGGAACTGAACAAAGAATAAAATAAACAAAATCTAATTACTCACATAACAACACTATACCAAATTAATCATATACAGATAATGGTAGACCCTATCACAAGATACCTAACACAACATTAATATTTAGTCTTTGGACAGAAATACTAACTTTTAAGTGGTACCTTGTTGTATTGATCAAACACTGGCAATAAGATATGTCAAACAATAAACCTTTCTTTAGCCCAATTTAATGTTCATATATTATACTCAATAATTGCCGCACATTTACCACCACAAGTGTATATGCAATTCGGGCCAGATATTAACTTTCCTTTGGGCCAGTCAATATTCGCATGAATGACATACACACAAAACTTTATAACATTCTAAATTAAATTAATTTTCAAAAGAGAGGTTGCTTTGGCAACATATTGCTTTAATTAATTTAATTTCAAATGCTATATATTTCTTTAAATTACCAAAATCTGAAATTAAAATACCCAAATTTTGCATTAGCTGTATGAAAGGGTCATAACTCTAATTTCTTGATGCTATGACACTGACAATCCTGTCAGCTCAAATCAAGAATTGGGTCAAAATTTTATAAATCAAATCAGAAATTATAAATTTTGAACCCCAAAACTCATCCTTCATAATATTAATCCATAACATGCATACTAACAAGGATGAAATTAAAACTTTCTAAATGATTGTTTTTGGTCTTTATCTGAATCTTGAATCACGCAGCATATATAAAGCTTTTTAAAAATTCTGTTTTATCGTTGATAGCCGATGGTTAAATAATAACACCAAATAAAAGTCATTACTATCTTTATACAATGGTTAAATTGTAAATCCAAATAAAGTAGTTTTTAGTTATTATCCAATAGTCAAAACTTAAACCAAAGCTTATTTATTAAAAGACAATAGAAACGTTATTGAAAGCCATGAAACGAGCTTGAAAGGCATTAAAGGTGTTTATTCTCTTTATCCAAAGGTCTAAGGCTTCATTAAAACAAAAAAGGTCATGGCTTTTATTCAGAAACGGATGACAAACCATTATTGGGTAAAGATTAAAAGCTTTTGAAAACCACCTTTCCAACACTACTTACCGTCATCGTATATTTCCTTTTTCTTTTAATTCCGTAAAAAAATTATTAACTAGATCCATAAGACCAATCAAATCCATCTATAGAAACGATTTCAAGATAATGAAAGACAAAAAGAAAATCATTTCAATGACCTAATTATGAACAAGTCTCTAATACCACTTGTTGGATTTTGTTAATCCCCCTAAAGGCAGGATTCGTTCATATCAAATCATCAAGAATTAATAAAAACAGAAGCATACCTAAATCTATTATGAAATCTGCACTGGAGTCTTATGGTTTTGTCTTCCAAATTAGAACGTAGCTTTTTCTCTAGACTTTTCCCTTAATTCTCTATTTTCTCTCTGATGATGGGATATCAGAAAAGAATTATACGTACATCTAATTTGGGGACCATAACCACTTTTATTAGGCTAGAACCCTAATCTAATTTCTAGTTTAGCCCATCATAAAACTAGAAATTACAAACCCAATCTCTACATATATAAAGTCCACACTTAAAATGGATACTTAAAGCCCAAAATACAATAACCATATTAGACCACTTTAATTAATTGGGCTCAACTTTATATGATAGCATTTATACACAATTATACACATATAAGCCCACATGTTTGATTAAAATCCTCACAGTTTACAATTTTAAGTGGGCGACATATGACTGGAAAGTTTTTGTCATATCATTATACAAGGCCTATCATTAATCTTTTTCTTTTTACTGTATACTTTAGCACACAATATCTGGTGTTTTTCTTGTGTGTCTTTCTTTTTGTCTGTGAAGGTTCGAGTTTAATAAATAACCATCGGTAAAATTTTACTGCATTGAATGATTTAGTAAGTGGGGTTGATAAATGATCTAAAAAAATAGTAAAATGCAAGTGGCAGTCATTTCATTTCAGTAAGGGTCCTTTAAATGAATGACAATAGAGGCATTAGTTGAAAAGAAAGAGTTCATTTAAATAATAAAAAACTGATGTAATCCTGACAACTACTATACGAAGATTCTAAAATGACGGCTTACGAGAGGCACAGATCACCTGTGCCACTAACATTGGTCCTATTCTGTGCCTGAAATAAAATGTCGACGTTTTAACTCGTTTAAATTAAACCAAACGTCTAATGCCTTAACTTCGACATTTTAACTCGTTTTAATTAAACCAAACGTCCAATGCCTTAACTTATTTCGCTTCAACCAAGTTGATTCCTTGTCTTTCTTTGATTTTTCTTTTCGGCTCAACTCTTTCCTTCCCCTGTTAATTCATGGAACTTCTCCATCCTAGACCGAGCTTTGGGATTTTTAACGGCTGAGGTATGCTCTGCCACTCTCTCGCTTTCTTTTCTTCCATGAATCTCGCATACTTTCTTGTATGTTTTCTCTTTTTCTCTGACCATTTTTGATGCTTCTCTCAACATAAAAACATAGAAATAGTGATTGTCTGAGTACCCCTCAAAAAAAAAAGTTTTAGAGGTAAAGAGAGATGAGAACTCCCTGGTCTGGTTTTATATTGTGGGTTTGATTTCTTGGAGGAACTAACTTTGTTGGTGAGAGATGGAGATTATGTATTACTAGTTGACCAAGTCTTTATATCAAGACTCTCTCAAAGTCTTAAAGGCTGATATAGCATGCTAATGCTTTGTAAGTTTTGTTTTTGAAATCAGTTTAAGTTATTTTCACTTTGTTTCGAAATTTTTGGTCTTTTTCTTTTCTTCTTCTTCCTTCTTTCTATATTTTTTTAGATGGGTGGTTCTGGTTTTTGTGCTTCTCCTTTTTACTTTTTTTTAATGTTGTATCCACATGTGATTTTCACAGTTTCTGTTATGATCAATTATAGGAATTTGTCTACTCAACAAATTGGGAAGAAGGAACATTATTGTTGTCTTTTGTTCAGGCTTATGCATTAAGTGACCTTTTATGTTTGTTAACTCAAATTTGTGATCCTTTATAATCATAGGAAGTAATACCCTGTGAGCAATCGATTATTTCTGAATGACTTCACCAGCTTTATCAATTAAAAGTAGAAAAGATTGCAACTTTCCATATTATTTAGCCTTATCACTGCTCCGTACGTAGAAGATTGAATTTTGATGTTGGTAACGTGAAGTCTATATAGTTATTCATAGCTAATGTAGCTTGCTTTGACTGATATTGGATTTCAATACTATTATGATTACAATTTTGTGAGTATTTAATACGGTGCATTACTGAGGATTACAATTTTATTTCTTCATTTCCCTTTCTGTGCAGGTTAGAGGATGTGTCTTACTCTTACACATATTGATATTGCAAGGATATATTCAATAGGTTTTTTTTACTTAATGATTGATCAAACAGTGTTTTGGGTCTTTTTCCCAAAAAAAAGGAAGATTTTTTAGGTTAAAAAATTTGAAGGGACATTCTTGCATAGTTATGATTAATCAATGAAAGATATGGCGCCTGGTGTGCCAAAAGCTATAAGTGCAGTAAGACATGCCATCAAAATAAGCTCGTTGCTGTTTGCTGTGGAATCTCTTTGGCCTATTGAATTGTAAAAGATGTCTTCTCTTGCTGGAGCATTATTTGGATTGATGCTTCAAGTTCTCCCTGCTTATGATCGAGAGTGGTTCGTTAAAATACGTGACCGTTCCAAATCATCTCAAATTGAGTCATTTACAAGGGTGTGGTGCAGCCCTCCTCTAATCATGAATGAACTCTCTTACGCTTGTTTAAATTGGAAATATTTTTTGAATTGGTGTTTTCACTTGTATATATTGTACTTCTTAAAGGAAATTTGCATGTTACAGTATCCTGATCCTCAGATCCTGATTTTCACTTGGACTAATTAAACACTTCTTATTATATTGCAATCAGTTGCTATTAGAACTTTATGTGAACCATCTGCTAGCACCCATATTTGTTTTAGTCAATTATATACATCATATCTCTTGGTAGTTTTACGCTTTTAGTCAATGATGATAAGAGTGCTAAAGCAAAACCAACTTGGAGTTCTTTGTAGTGTGTATTGAAGCAGTGACATGTAGTTCTTGACGTAGATAAAAAATGCCAATTTTCTTGATAAGAACTTTTCAGTGAGTGTAAACAAGTCAACAAATGAGGTTGTTGCTACATATATGAAGGATGAGACTAGAATGGATCTGGTTATTCGTCTTCCTGTGTCTTACCCTTTACGTGCTATGGATGTTGAATGTATGAGAAGCCTAGGCATCAATGAGGTAGGGATAAGTACTTATCCATCACAGTTTCCAAACGCAGTCACATGTTTGGATCTGCAGGCGAACAACCGGAGGTTGGAGGAAAGTGTGGTGCCATCGTAGAAATTGATAAGTAGAAAGAGGGTTGCGGTAGGAAAGTGCTTCTGCAGTAGAAATTCTACTTTCCATTAATAACCTTCTGATAATTATTATTTTCCATTATACCCTTAACTAACAGAAAGAAAGTCCAATGTATTGTCTTCTCCGTTCTCTCTAGCACTCCGTGTTCCTCATCCTTTTAGACACTTGCCACCTCACTCGTCTCTATGTTTTTTTTCTTTTTTCCTTTTGTTGCAGTAGCTTTTATATTTTAATTTAGTATGGAGTTTATGTAACGACTACTTGGTATTCTTCCCATAACATGAGCTAAAAAATGAAAAATGTTAGCTCCAATATATGAGTTTTTACATTTCTAGTCCTTGATTAATCTTGCAATTGAGATAGCAAGCCACTGGATCGAGTATTGAGCTCAAAGATGCTAGTCTTGCATTATTTATAGCTTATGTTGTGTTATCCTGCTTGGCATACTTCTGATATGAAGGCTTTTTTCTTTAGACTATTATTTTGAATGGATTATTGCTTTATGATAATTGCACCATACCAATTATTATCATTCTAATTAATTTTTTATGTGTTATTTGCAGATGGCGAGTCAAAAGAATCTTATGCATCCAGAAAAAGCTCAATGGGATAGTTGTCTCATAAAAATTTTTATAGATGCATGTAAAGTTCAAGTAGAAGAGGGTAATCGCCCTACCTGACACTTTAATAGGACTAGGTGGGCCAATCTAGTTACCAATTTTAACGCAACAACAAACAAGATTTATGACAAAACTCAGTGGAAAAATAAATAGCATGAACTCAAGAAGAATTGGAAGTTATGGAAGGAACTCAAGGGAAAAGAAACAGGTCTTAGCTGGGATCCTAAAAAGCAGACAATTGCTGCATCTCTTGAATGGAGGGAGGAAAGGCTGAAGGTACATTGTACACTAGATAATATATATTTACTATTATAACTATAATATTTAATTTACTTATTTATATTAATATATTAAATTTTATAGGCAATACCCCAAGTAGTAAAATTTTGCAACTGAGGCTTGGAATTTAAAGATGATTTAGACATATTATTTACAGATGTGGTTGCCACAGGTGATGCTACATGGTCACCATCTATTAGGGAGTTACCATCAGAAAATTCTCAGCGGACAATCAATTTAAGTGAAGATAACAATGACCTAGAAGAGTTAGATTTGGATGATCCTACTTTGCAAGGTAACCAACAAAAGAATAAGAAAAGATTTGCATCTCAATTTCAAGTTGTAAGAGAGGGTAAACAAAAGTTTCTAATAGTAAACAAGTATCTCATTCAATAAATTTTGTTGTGGAGATCTTGAAGAGTAGAAATGAAGAAAGAAAAACATCTAGAATGGTGAAAATAAATCCTCCAAGTTGTAGTTGGGCAGAAGTGGTCATATAACTAAATGCCTTAATGGAAATTAAACGAGGCAGTGATTGATATTATTTTAAACTTGAGCTTTTTGAAGACAAAACTAAACGAGAGTGCTTTAGAGCATTGTCGGATGCCGCTATTAAAGTTGGTTGGCTTCGAAGGCAACAATTGAAGAAATCGAGTGCCTCTTTTCTGTCTATGGTGTCTAATTTGGGGCCATGATGTTTTTAGGTGGTTCTTTGTTATCAGAATTGGCACTTCGAATAAATGGATAGCGTTAGAACTTTTAATTTTATATTAGACTTCTTACTTATTATTGGATTTCTTATTTTCTTATATCAGATTATAACTTATTTAATATTATCAAACTTTTCACTATTTTTGTCATTTTTCTTTGGTGTGTATGACTTATGGATATTGTCATTTCGTATGCCATAGTTTTTTAGTCTATAATATGTAGTATTCATCATTGCAAGGATGGTATATCAAAGTGATTCTGATGAAGAATTTGAGCATGATGTGATTTTAAGTGCAGCCAGTTGCATGAGCATAGATTGGTATAATTGGCATATGTGTAAGGAACCATGTATGGTTTTTCCTTATTCTGGAAGCAGTAAAATTAATGAAATCCTAGGTGGAAATGAGCGAAGATGTTTTAATATGTTTAGGATGGATAAAAGAGTTTTTATGATGTTATGTTATGAGCTCCAACTCAAATATAATTTTAGAGGCATCAGGGATATTAGTGCTATGGAGTTATTAGGGATGTTCTTATATACACTTGGATATGGAGTAAGTACTAGAAATGTTCAAGAAACTTTTCAACATTCTAGCGAGATTGTCTCTAGGAATTTTGCATTCGTATTGGATATTATAGCCACCATGTCCATAGACATCATAATTCCAACTGATATAGAATTCAAAACAGTTCATTTGAAGATAAAAAATGACTCTCGCTACTGGGCTCACTTTAAGGTAAATTCTTTTCAATTTTATAGAGTTCATATTTATGAAAATTTTGAGCTAACATTTTTGTACATACTTTTTTTTATATGTTCATAATTGCATTGGTGTTATCGATGGAACTCATGTAAAGGCAACTTTACCGCCTTCACTACAAGTGCCTTATATTGGACGAAAAGACCAACCTACTCAAAATGTAATGGCACTATGCAATTTCGATATGCTATTCACATTTGTTTGGGCTAGTTAGGAAGGGTCTGCACATGATGCTCGCATATTCAATAATTCCCTCAATTCACATTGCGTATAATTTCCAAAACCTAAGCAAAGGAAAAGTTATACATATGTCGATAATTTATATGATTACTATGTATACATGACTTTAATAAGTTCAATCCTTGAAAACATTTCTTCGTTGTACACCTCTAATATGCATTACATATTATAGGTAAATATTACTTAGTGGATGCTGGATATCCAAATAGAAATGGTTATTTACGACCTTATAGAAACCAAAGGTATCACCTCCTAGAATTCTCTCGTGGTAGTGCATCGAGTGGACCAGAGGAGACTTTTAATCATATTCATTCATCATTGCGGAGCGTGATTGAAAGGACCTTTGGCGTATGGAAGAAGAAGTGGCACATACATGAAACAATGTCAGGATATCCATTTAATCAGCAAGTGAAAAATGTGGTCGCGACTATAGCACTTCACAACTATATCCATCATCATTCTTAAGATGATCCTCATTTCAAAAAGTATGACCTAGATGGAGAGCTTAATTTGTGCGATGAAGATGATGTAATACATGATGATATTTGCTCTCTGGTCAAGTAGACAAAATGGCTAGTATTCGTGTTGCTATTACTATGAGCATGATAAATGTATAAATTTTATTTGCGTTTACATTAACATGAACAATTATATTTTATCAAATAGTTTATTCCCAATTTTTATTTTCTTTATTTTGATTTAATATTTTACTATTTATAATTTTAATTATATAATATTAAAGATACCTAACTTTATTAAATATCCCAAGGACATCTTGTTACCATGGAATTATAATTTAAATTATCATTTTTTAATAATATAAATAAGCACATATCAAGGTAAAGATAATGATGGATATTATATTTTTTTCAAATATATCCCCTACCAATAGTATCTAAGTAAGGTGAAATATTTTCTTTACTAAATTTATTTTATTTATATTTTATTATTTTAATTTAATAATTTAATATTTATAATTTGAATTTGTATGACTAATAATATTTTTTATGAAATATTTTATTTACTAAATTTATTTTATTTATATTTATCTTATTTTAATTTAATATTTTAATATTTATAAATTGAATTTATATGATTAATAATATTTTTTATGAAATATTTCAGATACTAAATTTATTTTATTTATATTTTCTTTTTAATTTAATATTTTATTATTTATAATTTTAAATTTATATGACTAATAACATATTTTAATTATTTATGCAACAATTAATAGTTTATTAAATCAATGGGCTTTTTAGTCATTTTATCTCTTTTTAGCAACCGAATCCGCTCTTGCAAACACCTATTTTCACGTTTCAGCAGTTACCAAAACAACAATCCCAAACAAGTAAGTACTTATTGAGAATAAGTACTTATAATTTTAGCAGGTTGATTTCAGTTGGTTATTAATGGAAAGTAGAATTTCTATTGTAGAAGCACTTTCCTACTGCAACCCTCTTTCTGCTTATCGATTTCTACGATGGCACCGCGCTTTCCTCATTGTTCTCCCGTAAATCCAAACATGTGACTGCGTTTGGAAACTGCGATAGATAAGTACTTATCCCTACCGCGCCGCAAATCCAAACATAGCCTAAGTCCCTTAAATGAATAATAATGAAGGCATATGAGTATTTGGTGTGGTCATCTGAAAGAATGCATTTATATTCAAGTTGAAATTAATGAGAGTCAGAGATTGATAAAAAGTGTTGGTTAAGTAGGAGAGTTTGTAGTTCTCTATATATGTAATCTTCTTCTTTTAAACAAATTAACTGGCTTTTCCGTATCTATTTTTTATCTTGATTTTCTTAAACGTTCCAGTTACATTTGTTCTTCCCAACTTCACTATCTATAACACTTACAATAAATGTTGAACTATTGCCATAATTTTAATTAATTAATTAATTAATTATATTTTATATATGTGTTAACTATATTTTTACCAATCAATCAATTTATTATATTTTAATTAGTCAATCAATAAATACTATTTGAATTAATTAAATATATTTTGATTATATTTAAAAGCTATAAGAACTTTAAAAAGCTTACTATATAAAACAATTATGAAGTAAAACATGTTAAGGAATGCATAATTTTTAAAGGTGTTTGATCTGTTTATTTATTAAATAATAAATTTTATAAGTAGTAAAAATACAATATATGACATATTGTAGTAGTTAACGACAACAATAACACTCAGTAAGACTCCTGCTGAAGTGCAAGATTTTGAGAGGTCCAGTAGTATAGAACTTTATCCCTACCTGATCGAGAGGTTGTTTCTGATGATTATAGTAGCCATTTAACGGAAATACTAATATGACGTAACTCATTATGTTATTTATATTAACAAAAAATTTAATATTGGACAATTTTCCCAAAATTAAAAGTTGGGGTACGTTAGCGTCACTTTTTAAAATTTGAGTTAATATCACAAAATTAAGTAAATTTTATTTTTTTATATTAACCCTTGCATGTAAGTAAACCTTTTTTAAACAAAATTAACAACATTTTATGTAGAAAGAGGAATAAAATATTCTTTTTACCTACAAAATCATTACTATGATGTTGCTAAAATTCCCCCTTATTAGATTATGATCATGTTCAGCAGATTTAATTAATATAAGAAGATTTGTAAAATAAGGTCGAAGATCCTCCTACGCAAAATATTTAAAGAAAAGGACGACTCATCCTTACAGAGAAGCTATTTTTCTTTTATTCCAAACAAACACGTCTCTAAGGTTTTAAGCTATTAGATAGTATATATATCACTACAAGAAAACTGTCATTTCGTGACGAAAAATACCAACAAAAAATATAAATATTCCGTTGGTATCAAATATTACCGACAGACAAAAACGTCATAGAATCAGCTGTAGCTAAATTTATCGATGGTACAAGAATATTCCATCGGTAAATTTAGCATTGGAGAATGATTTACCGTCAGTAAATGTAGTGAAAATGTACTAATCGTCACAATTGTTCCGTTCATAAATTGCTGACGGGTTAAAAATTTTCCAACGCTAAATTTACCGATGGTAAGTTCTTTAACTACATGTAAATTTAGTTACGGAATGTTCTCGTACCGTCAGTAACATGTTTTCCATCCGTAAATTTGCTTAACAATTACTGAAGGAAATTTATCTTCCGTCGGTATATTTTATTAGTTACCAACGGGATATGTTTTTCTACCATCGATAAAGTAGATAGAATGTACCGACGGATGGTTGTTTCCGTCGGTAAAGTTATTGCTTAATTTTTAAAAAAAATTTATTTTCATTATATTTAAATTATAATTGATGCATAATTTTAATAATTTAATATTTATAATATACATTTAATTTGGTTAAATATAAATTTTGATTAATGATTAAAAATTAAAATATGTTAATTGATAATAAAAACATTACATTGTAAATAATAAATATCTGTAATACAAACTAAATGACTAATACTACACTACTGATCGGGAGCTGGTGGATCGTCTGGTTGGTGCGGTGACTTGCTGCCCTTACCCTTCAGTTCATCCATCTCCTGACGGAGTTGAGCGTACAGCATCATTGATTGTTGTTGCGCTACCATCAACTGTTGCAACTGTTCCAACGTCTGTTGCAACTGAGCTGACATTGTCTGCACTATGCTCTCAAGTGCTTCCACTTTTCTGTTGGTGGTCCACCTAGCAGATACTGTTGTACTAGATGTGGAGGATTGCGAATAACAAGTATTCGTAAATGATCCTAATCTGAATATCCTCCCACGATGATCCCTACCACCTACTGTTCAAGATAAGTGTCAACCTCATCAACATTTTCAGATTGCTGAGACCGCCGTTCAATGGTTTGCTGTATTTGGTCCTATCAGAAAGCAATGTTTATATATTAGTAAGTGATAATTATTAAGCATATTATTAATAT
>JANQAP020734812.1:0-12831 GCA_026874005.2 Erythroxylum coriaceum | reverse complement strand
GGATAATGAAACGTACATGTGCATGTTCTTCTCTGTTGAAATTGCCAAGGTTGTTTGTACTAGAATAGCATGCTAGAATTGGAGAGATTGTGTTTTGAACGCAAAGGAATCGTCTGTGCTGACGTCACATACAGACGCAAAGGAAAAATATAGAGGAAGAGTATCGTCTGTGCTGACGTCACACACAAAAGCAAAGGAAAAATATAGAGGAAGAGTATCGTCTGTGCTGATGTCACACACAGACGCAAAAGAAAATATAGAGAAAGAGTATCGTCTGTGCTGATGTCACACACAGACGCAAGAGAAAATATAGAGGAAGAGTATCGTCTATTATGATGTCACACACAGACGCAAATAAGGCAGACACAAATGAGGCAGACACAAATGAGGCAGACGCAAATAAGGCAGACGCAAATGAAATGCAGACGCAAATGAAAGGCACACGATAAAACACAGACGATAAGAGGTCAACCCAGACGATAAAAGTCAAAGACAGACAATAAAACACAGACGATAGGCCAAACACATAAGAAGAAGTTAAGAAGTTATGCTAATTGACCCGAAGCATGTTCATATGCAAATTGGGGACTCACCAACGCTACCCTTCGACATATTTAGGCTGGAATGGAGATGAGCCAAAAAGGGGTTAGTTTGAATGCAAGTGGTTGTGTAAAAATATTAGTATCCGAATGCGATGGTCGGGCTCTGAAAATGTGGTTCGACAGTTTCGACCCCGAATCAATCCTAGGGCTTCCAAGATATGAATAGAACATTAAGAGACAGAGGAAGTAGCCTTTGAAGTTTTTTTTGCATTAGTCAATTCCAAAACCCTAAAGAGCCTATCGGGAGATTTGAGGAAGGAGACGAAGGAAGATAGACATAGAGAAGAAGCTTGACATGAAGTACTTCCCGGAACAGGTGGTTTCCCGCAGTTGTTGCCTCTATAAGTCCGTTCCAACATTATTTTTCGGTTTTATTTCAATTTTATTGATGTATAGAATTGGGATAATTGTTGAGAATATTTGTTGTTGAATGTTGATTTTATCTAAACTCAACTTCAAGATTTTGATTTTTGAGATTAATGAAGTCTGATTTATTATGTTTCATTGAGTTATTTGTGATTCAATATCTGTGCTTAATAATTTGGTAATAAACTGAAAGGGTGAACCGAGTGAATAACATCAAATTGGGCTAACAAGAGTTAGGTAGTTTGATAGATAAGAATTGAATCAAACTGGTAAAATTATGTAACAAGAGATCAAGCATAGGTTTCTGGTAGGTTATTAGACAAATTCAGAACTAATTTAGGTTTTGGGTAAATTGAAAATCTCGAGATTACAATTCTATAATTTAAATTAGGGATTATAAATTAGGGTTAAAGATTATAACTTAAGAGAGAGTAATCCACCCTATGACCATCTAGACTCGATAATTCTATAATTGATTAGATTTTCATTAATTTCGGATTAAAACCATCTTTCTCTCAATTGGTAGTTTCTAGGTTGATTCTGGGTTAGGTTGTGCAAAATTGCTATTTGTTTATATTTTATGAGTTAAATTCTTGTTATTGATTGTTTGATTGGTTAATTTTTGCATTAGTTGTTTACTTTGAATTATTGCAAAATTTAGTCATGCCTTAGATCTTAGGATTAGATTAACCCTCCTCGTGGGATCGATACCTTAGGTATTACACGAACTACTCGTGCGCTTGCAAAAATATCGAGGTTAAAAAATATTAAAACTTTTTCATAGCGTAACACCCCGATCATGCCCTTTTCATCTTATGCACAAATTCATCAAAAATGGTCTCCATATGTATTCAAAAGCAAGTTTTAGCATAAACAAGCTATGTTTGATTAAAAAAATAAAAGAAATGTATAAGCACAAATATGATGAATGCTCTTAGGCTCAAAGCTCATATAGGTGTCAAAATGCATCAAATCTGGCACACTTTCATTCAACAAAATCAATGAGATACTTAAAGTAATTTAATAAAAAACACTAATCATGCTTGTCTCTCTCATGCATTAATTCTTAACAAAAAATGTATCCTAAATTAGGACTTATTTATAAATAACAATTATAAAATTTTAAGGCTATCATGAGAAATAATCAACTTATGAAGCACAATATTCACGAGTTAAACACAAATCATAAAGTTCATAATAATATATATTTTCTTATTGTCCCATACCTAAATCATACATCATCCCAAATGTATGCACAAGATGCTCACAAGCCACAAAAATAATGAACAAAAATAAAGCATAAAGTAAATGAGTTCCTTGAGTTATGAGCATCTAGACTGAGATGTACTATAGTGTCGATAGACATGGAGGTATCACCCGTATAAATTGAAGTAGAGCATCCAAATTCTTCTCCAATTTAGAAATTTTACGTTTCAACGTCTCCAGTTGAAAGTGATGCTCATATCGGATTGGTAGAGCTGGAAGATACATAGTGGTGAAACATCATGATCCTCTTATTATGTTGATAATGAACCTCTTTTAGGGGGATCACATGGTACAAAATGAAACGTTCTCCTTTGTTGCTCGAGCAACCTCATCCTGCTTAAACAAGCCATATCCAATAGCTTCATCTCACAGGTCGCATTAATATGTTGGGTCTTGAGAGCAGCAGATCATTGTTTTCTTTCTTTAGAGTTGAAAGTGAGATATATACAAAGGTTAGACTCAACTAGTGGCAATATAGATGTGCTTTTAACTATTTGAACACACCTCTTATGGGTAATTATGGTAGATCCAGTGTCGAAGTTAATGTTATACAGTTGGATTCACTGTAGACTTTCCTTTTGCCACTGTCCGATTAGTATCTTTTGAACATCCCATAATTATAACAATTATAAATAGAAAAATAATATGAAAAATAGCTAAAACAACTTAGTAATAACTAAAATTAAAATTAAATTGAAAATAATACATTGATACAATATTGATGGAGAGCTAAATTTCTTGTTATGTCGGTGGGTATGGTGAAGTGTGTAATGTGCTATAGATTGGCTAATGTTTTGCTATTATAGCGCTGCCTAACTTTATGTTGTAGCTTGATGTGCGATGTTGATGTGTAGGTCATTGCTGTGGCTAGTTGACTGCATTATTGCGTTGGTAAGCTGGAGCTAGTGTGCCTGTAGCTAGCAGACTAGTGCGACTGGCATGCTGCTAGGCATGAGATTGGTGCTGCGTTGGCAGGCTACATTGATATGGTGTGTCTATTGTTGGGAGGTTGTGTAGGACTATAGTGCCTAGTACTATAGGGCTACTATTGTGGTTATGTGGGATTGCTGAAAAAGAAACATAAGAGATTAGGGTTTTGCTTTTCTTAATAAACAATCATTTTATTTTTATTTTATAAATTGTTTTTATTATTTTTATTTTATTTTTTGTTAATTTTTATATATCTTTTTTATCATTTATGTTATTATTATTATTTAAATTTTTTATTTAAAAAAGTGCAATTTTATTTAAAACCAAACAGATTACTAACATGTATAAGGCGTGATCATTAGTATTTTGTAATTTTAAGGGTTCCACTTTAGAAAGCTAAATCTTATAAGGTGTGATCTCACCTTATGAGTTGTAGTATTATGGAATTTGAGTCTTTGTTCCTAACAACTGAACTATTTAAGGTGTGATCTTACCTTATAAATTTTAGTATCTTGAAATTTTAAGATGCTTCCCTTTTATGCTAATAAACTAACTTTTTAAAACAAGCAAATGAAAACTATCTGTAACTAAAACAGAACTAATAAAAACTATCACATTTTTAGTTGCCTCCTAAAAGTGCAATTATTTAACATCATTATGCTCGATGAAACCTTTTTCTTCTCAAACTTCTATGTATTGGTGAAGTTTCAAATTAATATCCACCACACTTGAAACTGTCATCTCCTAATAAAATGGTTTCAATCTATGTTTGGCCACTTTAAGAATCTTCTTGGTATCTAAACTATTTATCTTCACTATAGTATAAGAAAATATATTAGTGATAAGAAAAGGGCTAAGCCATTTAGAACATAAATTACATAGCTTAAACTTTAATTGAGAATTATATAATAACACTTTCTCTCCCTCCTCAAATTGTTTCTTGAAGATTATATTATCATGGAACAATTTTGTTCGCTTTGTAGATTCTCAAATTCTTGTAAGCATCCAACCTTAGTTCCTTTAGCTCTTGTAATTACAATTTCCTTTCCTCCCTAGCTTTTTCCAAATCCATTTTACAACATTGCACCACCCAATAAGCTTTATGTTCAATCTCCACCAACAAATGACAAGCTTTACTAAAAAATAATTGATAAGGAGACATTCCTATTGGTGTTTTGTAGGTTGCACGATATGCCCAAAAAGCATCGTTTAGATGTAAACTCCATTCCTTTCAACCAGGATTCACATTCTTTTCCAAAATAGATTTTACTTCTTTATTCAATACATTTTCTTATTCATTCGGTTTGTGGATGGTATGCGGTAGTTACTCGATAATGTACTCCATACTTTTTAACAAATGATGCCATTACTCTATTGCAAAAAAGGCTTCCTTGATCACTAATAATGGCTCGTGTAACTCCAAATGTATTGAAAATATTAAACTTTATAAAGCCTGCAACAACTGCAAAATCATCAGTCTTAGTGGCTTTTGCTACCATTCACTTCGAAACATAATCAAGAATGAAAAGTATATAAGGAAAACCAAGAGATGAAGAAAAAGATCCCATAAAATCAATACCTTATACATCAAATATCTCAATTATAAGAATTAGAGTACGAGGCATTTCATTTCTATGTTATAATGTACCTATCTTTTGGCATTTATTATAATTTTTACAAACACACAAGCATCTCTAAACAAAGTCTCCCTATACAATCCATTATCCAAAAGTTTTCTAGCGGTTCATTTGAGGCCAAAAGTGACCACCACATGCATAATTGTGTCAAAAAACTAAGACAGAACAAAGTTCATCCTCTGGCGTATAATGCCTAATAATTTGATCAGAATAGAACTTCCACAAGTAGGGCCCATCCTAAACATAATATTTTGCCTTATTTCTTATCTTTTCCTTCCTGGGCTTCTAATGTAATTAGGTAAAGTTCCAGTAATTAAGTAATTAACAAGATCTGCGAACCATGGAACCATACCTTTCATTTGGAACAATTATTTATAAGGAAAATTTTAAAAAATCCATTGTATCAACCTTGGTTTGGACTCCTTCTTTGCTAGGAGGGCATTTCAATGATGCATGTTAAGAATACACATTGGCCCAAAAAAGCTCGCACTGTATAGTTGCTAACATGATCTTAAATGGTAGATAACAATTTAATGGCTGAGTAATAAGTGTAATTGTCAATAACACCTTAAGTTTGTCAAAAGCTTCCTTACTGTCCTTTCCAAATTCAAATGGAACATCTTTTTGTAGTAACTTTGATAATGATATTGCAATCTTGGAAACTTTAATGAACTTGCAATAAAATCATGAATGTCTAAGAAAAGATCAAACTTCCATGACATTTATAGGTAAGGTAAGTTCACAATTAAATCAACTTTTACTTTATCAACTTCTATGCCCCTAAATGAAATCACATGTCCCAAAATGATGCTTTATTAAACCATAAAATGAAAAATTTTGCCTTATTAAACCATAAAATGAAAATTTTCATAATTCAACACCAAATTTGTTTTGATGCATACTTTGAGAACCTTAGATAAATGAATTAAGCAATCATCAAATGAATCTCCATAAAAAATGAAAGCATCTATGAATACTTCAATGCATTCTTAATATACTCAGAAAATATACTCATTATGCATCTTTGAAATGTACCTAAAGCATGACAAAGACTGAAGGGCATTGACTTGAAGGCTTATTTTCCAAAAAGACATATAAAGGTAGTCTTTTTCTTGATCTTCTTGAGTAATTGCTATTTGGTAATAACTTGAAAAACCATCCAAAAAGTAAAAACTTGATTTACCAGTAAGTCTTTCTAACATTTAATTTATAAAGGATAATAGGAAACAATAATTTCTAGTTGCTAAATTAAGCTTTCCAAAGTCTATACACATTTGCCACCAATTATGTACCCTCATTGGTACTAACTCATAATTTTGGTTTCATATCACTGTAATCTCAATTTTCTTTGGCACAACATATATTAAGCTCACCCATTCACTATCTAAGATTAGATAGATTATACCTGCATCCAAAAGTTTTAGAATCTCTTTCATAAAATACAAGTTTTCTTTTATGTATGAGAGTTCTAATTACATGTTTTTTTATGCGTTGGAGTTATAAAACAATAATTGTATGTTTTTTTTCTACAATGCCAATCTATCTTGTGCTCTTAATATTGTTAAAAAATCGGGACAAGATCCAATCCCAAGTACAGCAAAACAATTACGAAACGTTTTTATATTTTATTTTTTCAAAAATCAATATCACATTAATTTTATAAAAATGATTAACACATAAATCATAATAAAGAATGAATCGTAATTTGTACTTTATTTTGAAGCTTGATCCTTTTATTATCTTATCCCTCGAAATATTTCTAAAATCGGTCTATCTCAACCACTGTAGTCAAACAAGTTTCCAACCTAATGGTATCTACAAAACATGTTAAGAGAACTCTATAACTCTTACAGAGAGGGTTAAGCAAGAAGTGCTAGCTTCATTACAACTTAAGCCTATTTATAATAATTTTTGTACATTTTAGTAATTTAATTGAAATTAAATTCTACAATTCTAATTTCAATTAAACTTTAATTAGAATTACAAATAATTCTAATTAAATACCAGTTATGCCTAAATAAGATCCAATATCTCATATTGATCCTTATTTAGTAAATATCTCATATTAATTATAAAACTTCTCAAACTTTACAATCAAGTCTAACTTGATTAAAATATCTTTGCTCTTTTAGCTTACTCTTTATATGAGACCCATTAGGTTCCCAAATATGTTAGCAATGAATGCAAATTATAGCCCTAAATCATATTTAGGATTAGAAAAATTAAGCTCCTTTAATTTATCTTTAATTCTCTAATTAAATAATTTATATCCATAGATTAAGCTTGGCTTCTAGTAACACATCATGACCACTTAAATATTTAGGAATGTCAAAATAGTTTTGACTAACCTTTCCATGCATAATTTTTTCATATAATTTAATACTTTCATCATATAATGTTCTGATTAGACATAGAGCATAGAATTAATGTCTACTCTATTTTAAGTCCAATCATATTAGGTCTCCACCATTAGTTATTGATTCAATTAATGATATTTGCAAACTATTTATAAAACATTATTTCACCTTGGCCAAGCATTTCTCAAATCAATATTAATTGAGAATAACAGAAAATTCTCCCTAATTATTTTGGGGTGATGAATCATATCTTGATCACTTAACTATCTCAATATAGTTCATGCTATATCTAATGACTATCGACTAAACTACCTATGATTAAAATATGTTATAAGTAGTATCAAAATACAACAATCCCTATACAAGATAACTTTAGAAAACTCAAATCAAAAGATCACTTATATAATCATCACAATGAGAATTTCCATAAACATACAAATAATGTTTCAAATGGATTTCTTATATCAGGTCAGTTTAACCAACTTGTTCTCTAACAAGCACTTGTACGTTTATTTATGTATCTCCATACTTTAGTCTATGAGATCGACTACTTCCTTTAAAACAAAAAACATAACAGGTGCTAGTCTTTTTATATTCTATTAATGTCCAGTCTTAATAGAACAATGATTAGAAACAATTTAGGGTCATTACATAAATGCAATACAAATCTCATTATTATAATCTCACTGTAATTTCATTTGCCATATATAATTATCCCATAGGCTTTATCATATACATCTAACGATGTATAAGACAAAGAATGTCTTTACATTATTTTGTCACTAAACTACAACCAATTGATTAGCTATAGGGCAGAAACTAATAATCTCCTACTTACACTAAGCCAATTGTTTAAGTAACTCATATCATATCACCATATGACGACCATGTCACTGCTAGGATAGAGGCTTAATAAGAGAATTATACAAAATTGTCTATAGTGAGCATTTGCTTAATTCTTAACAAATTTCATCGTAATTATCATTATAATTAAGAAAAATTGCCTAGATACATCCTTGGATCTTTGATGAGACTTTAACTCCTTTTACATGCCCAATGGCTATAATGTTCTGCAGTACATTATTGTCTTGAATAATGCAAGAAACTATATCAAGTTCACTAAAAAACTTATTGATCCAATTGATCATTTCCACTAAATAAAAAATTTATTATAGCTTAATTAGCAACCATTGGTACATTGGAACCTTTCCAATCTTGAATAATATTGTTCTAAGTAAATAAACCTTAATTAGTATTAAATTGTAAAGTTAATATCCTTATCTTCTTCAACTCAAACAATTTGTTCAATAAGTCTGTAAGATTATATCCAACCTTTTAGATATCTAGCAATCATTTATTATCCGATTTGGTACTAAGCTTAATGGATAATATATGCTTCAATCAAGCATCACATCCTTAAATCATTAACTTTGACTTTTTCAAAGACTTAGCATTTCATAACTAATATGAAATCTTTTTAATTGATCTAATTAGAACAATTGAAGGTAAGTCATTCTAATAGGCATCACTTTAGAAGAAATACTATTTCATTATACAATATCTTATATTGTATTTTTCTCTTTACAAAAATCCATACTCTTATAGAATTTTGTTATGAAGGTATTCACTAGAGAATTTGATTCCTTATAAATAACAAAAAAATTTAAAACTCACCACATTGACCTCATCAATGTGATTTAACATTCTCAGTACTTAATTTCTACTTAGATTTAAACAATTTGAACTTTTAAAAATTTTAAATCAACATTTCATTTAATACATATATCACATAAATTCATTAGTAATATAATGAAACATAAGTATCATCCTATTATGAATTGTTATTTAATCCAATACATCACATATATAAATTTGACAATTTAATACCATTATTATTCTTTCACTAAAGGTTGATTTGATTATTCTTCAACTTCACAAGTTTCATACTATCCATAATCAATAGGATAAATATATCTTTGTATGTAACTTTATGATTCTCATCATGTTGATTTAACCAATATGGAAAAAAAAAGAATGGTCTTAGTTATTCAACTTTGTATTCTTGTTACTTATATTAAGCGTAAGTCTCCTTTCATCTAACACATATAAACTATTTGTATAAAATTGGATGCTTTGAACATTATATAATGTTAAATCTAAATTCAATATCAAATACTCATAAGCATGAACTAAAAATACATACGATCTCTATCATACCACGAATAGGAAAGAAAAGTCATGCAATCATTTTCTTCTTATCATAACTATTATCACACTATAGCAAAGCCTTTAATTGATATCCAAATTTGTCATTTTAATAGGCTAAATTGAATGAAACAATTTTATTAAGTTTCTATACCTTTCATCTCTACTCTATACAACTTCTTGCATTTTGCTATCATAGTGTTGACATATATCTTACATGATGTCATCAAAGTTTAAGAGACTTTAGTCAACTTAAAATTTCAATACGTTTGGTCTTCCATATGATTTTAATTTATCTCTAAAACTTTGTTATCGAATCCTCAATAGGGATTATAGAAAAATTGCAAAATAGACATACAAATTTTTTATCTAACTTTGAGAACT
The DNA here is from genome assembly GCA_026874005.2 of Erythroxylum coriaceum. Classification (NCBI taxonomy): domain Eukaryota; kingdom Viridiplantae; phylum Streptophyta; class Magnoliopsida; order Malpighiales; family Erythroxylaceae; genus Erythroxylum; species Erythroxylum coriaceum. The sequence continues at coordinate 3,084 of JANQAP020734812.1, read as the reverse complement.
CTTCTCAAACTTAAACTATGCCCAAAAATTTTGGTTCACAAACTTAGTATTAACTATACCAAACAATGTAAATTATACTTAGAACATAATATAAATGTAAGAAAAGTAAGTAATGAATTATATGTCATAACTGCCAAATGAGATTAGGACTTTAACCATGTACTTATTTGATCTCACTATTTTATTCGAAATAATATCCCTCACCACTATTCTGAAAGATTACTCTAATCTTTTTGGTGGGTTAGGATCCCATTCACATTCAGTTGATCTTAAGTTTGCTCAACAAACCAACTAAACTTAAATTAGGTAGATAACAACTTTATCAATCACATCTCATATGACTCTTAGATTTGTTAGGTGGCAACTCTTGCCAAAACATATCTTATATGTTATTCTTAACCCTGCCTTTAAATTCATGTGATCATGAGTTTGCTCATCCAAATCACACAATTTAGTTAAGTAGAACCCATTATCATATGACGAAATATATTTGGGTTAAAGCAACCTTAAGTTCGCTTAATAAGTCTAACAATAAACGAAACTCTGGTTTATTCTTATAACAATAGAAGGCAACAATCATGTTCTCAATGTGTACTTAACATTTTAACTGGGGATTTAATTTCATTAATCTCATCAAACACCAAATTTCACGTAAAATATCACATATATAAAACATACAATTTTAATATGCATCCAATATAGATATCAAACATATAAATAAAATATGTAACTTATGCACTCATAATCAAATTATCTCCATAAAATATCAAGCTTCATTTGATTCTAGTTATTGATCTCCATAATCTAAAATAATATTTCCAACTCCTTGAAAAAATTAAATTAGACTAAACTCATTGATTTTTAAATAAACTAAATTTCTATTCCAAATAAAAACTTAATTTGATTTGAAAACAACTTTCAAATCTAATTGGAAACTATATCCAGTTATCTTTACTCATTTAACAAAATTTAATTGAAAACAATGTTCAATAAATTATGTTTTTTACTTATTATGTTTAGAAAAACTCCTTTTTCAAAATTATAATAGTGGCATATTCTAATCAAATTAGAAAACTAATTCTATTCTAATTATAAATTATTTTTCTTAATTAGAAAACTATTTCCTAATTTTGAAATGAAACTAATTTCAAAATTAAATAAAACACATTAAAATTTAATTAAGAAACTCATTTATTTTATTTATTTAAAGATTGCTTTTTTAATTAATTGGAAAATCTTTTCTTAATAAGTTAGAAAACTATTTTCAAAATATTAAAGTAGGCTTATTTTTCTTAATTAGTAAATGAGAACCCTTTTCAAAATGTAATCAAGAAAAATATCTTTGCTAATAAATCAAGATACTTATTACTTATAAATAAAGAAATAATTTCTAAATAAATAGAATAATAATTCTCTTAACAAATAAAATCATAAATTTAATTTATCTCAATCAAATTAACATAATAAATTTAATTAAGAAACACTTTTCTTAATTACCTAAGAAGACGATTATATTAATTAATTTCAATATAATTGAAACTAATCAGTTATAATTTTAGAAACTATTTTTTTTAAAAATTAATTAAGAATCAATATAATTATTAATCTTAATCATATTAAGAAAAATAATTAATTTAATGTTAGAATTAATTTTTAGATTTTAAAAATATTTAAAATATGTTTGAAATAAAATTTGTTAAGATTACATTAATCATAAATCCAAACAAGCCTTAAACTAGGTTTGGAATACCTTATTCCAATACCCAAACATGCTTTGATATAACCTTAGGATACACTTATCCTTATTGCCAAAATCCCTTATTCTAGTCCTAGAATAAACTATTACAAACCTAGGATAAGATTGTCCTCGTCACCAAACACTGCCTATTCTACTCCTAGGATAAGGCTAACCACACATCCAAACAATCCTCATCTTCTAGTTAGGAAACCCCAAAATTTTATGATGAAGAAACCCTAAAAACCAAACTGTTGTCTCCGCTGTTAGAGAAGGTTCTGTCGTCACCTTGCGCCGCCCACTCCTTACCTGTGTTTATAGACGTTTCTGCCTTATTGTGTCGCTAGCAGCTGTCTCTCTTCATGCCTGTTGGCGCTGCACGTTGCTGGCCACAGGAAGCCACATCGCAGCTGACAGCTTCTCGCATGTTCTTCTGTCCTTGCTGCCGCATGAAGCTGTCACGTAACCTCCAAAGCCCAACGCCCTTCTTGCCCCAGCTACTGAACAAGATGTGCCTCTTAAAGCAGCTCCAATTGTGACTTTCCAGCCACTAACAATCACTGGCAAATCACACCAATGACAACAGTAAACCCAACAACACCACAAAACCAGACCATAACTATTTGACTATTTTTCTACCAGAACAATTCTGGGCTTATAGTATATGCTGAATTTTTCATATATTAGTAATTGGGGTTTGTCTAACAATGCCAATTCTGATAATTGAAGTAACTTTGGGTTTCAAAACTATCACTATGAACTTTTCGTATTTAATTAGGATTTACGAGGGATTTAATATGAACAATTCATACTATTAGTCAAATCTAATTTGATATTAGGATTAAGGTTTTGCAACTTTTGCATAATCAATTCTATAATAAAGATAGATAACTATCAAACAATTTAATCAAATTATAGAATTAAAGTTAGCTCTGATACTACTGATGATAAATCGGGATGGAATCCAATCCTGATCGCAGCGAAATAATTACAAAACTTTTTCGCATTTTGATTTCCCAAAAATCAAGACCACTTTAATTCTATAAAATTATTAACACATAAATCATAATAGAGCATAAATCTTAATTCGTATCTTATTTCGAAACTTGATCCTTTTATTGTCCTATCTTGTGACCCATTTTCAAAATCAATCTAGCTCAATCACCATAGCTGCACGAGTGTCTGTTCTCTAACGATATTCACAGAACAGGTTAAAAGAACTTTGTAAGTCTTACAGAGAGAGATAAGCAAGAAGTGCTAGCTCTATTTAAGTTTACGTCTATTTATAATAACTTTGGACATTTTAGTAATTTAATTGAAATTAAATTCTAATTTTAATTAAACTTTAA
>JANQAP020734494.1:0-12832 GCA_026874005.2 Erythroxylum coriaceum | reverse complement strand
CCGATCATATCAAGAATTATAATGAAACACATATGAGTTCACCACTCATCAAGATTGTGGTCCATAATAAGCAAATGATAAAATGTATGTTTTAAGATTAAAGTAATGACTTACTTTATTCATTAAAACATAAGTGATTCCAAATTCATTTAATAGTGCCATTATCGATAGTTAACTACTATCATGATATGAAACTCATCATTCACTTGAAGTAAACTCCTTTACTTACATGGAGATAAATCGCAACACTACAATCTAAACTGTAATCAAGTGACCAACTTGATTATTCAATTGTGAATCAATTAATTTAGATTTTAATAATATACATGTTTCCTATACATCTCCATGTATATGTATATTACTTACAAAAGAATCTCGGTACCTTATGACTAGTTTTATTATGCTCATACATATAAAACTAAACTTTTTTGTTTTATTAATAATAAATGGTTTCATTACAAAAAGTAGCTGGAAGAAAATTAAGTTATAAGTAAATACAGTTGCTTTCGAGCGCACTATATTTACATAACTCCAACAAATTGTGCATACTGAAATAAATTGATTGATTAAATATATGTGATGTGATGCATTTCATTACACGATATGCATGATAAGATAAAGGCAGTTATGATCGGAGTTGCTAGTGAAAAAGAGCTTAAAATTCATAATGTGGTAAGAGCCTTTAGCTTACTATGTATAATGAGCCTAGTATCCCAACAGTTATGGGACAGTTATTAATGAGCACGGTATCTAAAGTTGTGTTAGGTGTAAAATCTAGAAAATTGGAAGATGAGTGCTAGAAAATGTAGCAGCAACATGTTCACTGATGATGCTTCTGTGTTTTACACATAACTTGTGCTGTAGTTATCCAAATGGAATTATTCTTAATTTGGAGTAAAATAGAGATATAGGGATACAAATTTTTTGAAGAAACCAATTTTTAATTCTGTCTTTAAGAATTTCAAAATCTGGCTTAAAATTGAGTCTTGGCTTAGGCTATAACATTACCCGAGACAGAAATCATGTCTTGTTGTTATCAAATAAAATGTATTGATGTAGGCTGAATAAGATAAAAGTGTCTTCATAAAAGTTGTATTTTATTCTTTTATCTGTCAACTGATATAAAGTTTATAATTTTTCAGTATGGTAATTGAGAGATATGAGTTGTACAAGTTGACGGCATGATCAGGTACAAGCCAAAGTTTCAAATATGTTCAGTCTATATTATTTTGAGTATAACTCATAGAATACTGAACAAAATTTCATGATCTTGGTGTCATTAGAAATTTAAGAGATAGGAGAACAATGTTTTAGAAGAAAGTATCTTCAAATTAGGTCATTTTCTTAGTCAAAAAGAACAAGGGAATTTGACCTGAAAGTTGTTATAGAAAAAAAATCTAAATTGACCAAGGAATTATGAATTTCGATTTTTAATGGTTTTATTCAGGTATAAACCATTAATATAAATGATACTTATTTGATTTTGGAAATATGAATGTTTACATGACAAGAATAATAGAGTGATACTCGGGATTGTCATTGAGCATGCATTGTACATAGTCCATATACATATTTGTGCATAAATGAATACTTAAGATTGTGCAATTATTAATATATGTGTAATATGTGTATTGCATAATATTGATGTGCAGGATAAAATGTCCGCATCCAGGCGTTTACAGATTTTGGAAGCAAATGCTAATATGGAGCGTACTATGAGTTGACCTAGATGGTCTCATTTCATTGTTTGTTCTATTTTCAATTTCTACATTGAATTACTACTGATGTGAATGTGATTGAGATAATTCCGGACATTAATGGACCGAGGAGTTTGATAGATGTGAGAACATTAAAAGTGCTCCTTGTATGTGAATTTGATGAAATATGTGTTTTCTAAACTTAAATGTTGAATGTCGGACCAAGTTTTGAAGAAAAATGTGAATGTGTATATGATTGAAATATGTGTATCCTCAATATAAATGTTGAATGCCGGACTAAGATGACATGTGAAGGCCAATATGATTGTGGGATTTTGAGCACTTTTAATTGACTGAATATATGTGATGCATTTCATTACATGAATGCATGAAACATAAAGGTTGTTGTGACCGGAGTAGCTACCAAAAAAAGAGCTTAAAGCTCAGAATGTGAAAAAGAGCTTAAAGCTCAGACTGTGATCAGAGCCTCAGGCTCAATTGTGAATGTACTCGGTATCCACAAAAGGATATAGGACATTATCTAATACAACTCAGTATCAACAAGGGATATGGGCCAATAAAAAAAAGGACACTCGGTCACAACAGTAATAAAAAAAAGTGAGTCTCATAAACATTGCATATACATATAATACATATGTTTGACTGATTGAAATGCATTCTGAATATGATATCTGTTGAATATGAAATGTGAAATGAATGACCAAGTGATATGCGGTGATAAATGATTGTTAACGAAATGATGTGAATTATGTGATTATATGAATTGTATGTGTTATGTATTCGAGTGAGCCATTGAGGATGGTCACTCATTGAGTTTGCAAAACTCACCCAAAATTTGCAATATTTTTTAGGTTCAGAAGAGTCACTCTAGTTAGACAAGTTGGAGTATAGTATAGCCACTGCATTCAAGTCTGATAAAGAGGTTGGGATCAGTTCTCATATGCATTTTTACTTTCTTATCTTTGTATCGATTTGTATATTCCGCAATTTTGTACAATGTGTATTTGAACATTCTGTTTATAATAACTTTCCAAATAGGAATTGTTTGTAAATGATTTTGTGATGTAATAACAATTATGAATTTAAGTGTTTTGTATGCATAATGGGCCTTAGTGACTAATGAAGTTCGAATGATTTGTGAAATGATTGTAACCCTTGTGATTGAAAAAGTTTATAAATAAAGTGGGCCCCAATTGATTATTGATTTCCATATACACTTGTGCAACAACAAAAAATTTGTACCGAGTTTCAAGTGTTTGATTGTTCTAGCATGCCACCCTCGCAAGGTATGTTCTCGAACATCACTCAAGATGTGAGGTATATGTCTTGCGAGAGTGGGGTGCTATAGTATCAAAGCTTGTTTGTGCATGTAATAGATGATTTATTGAACATGTGCGAAGTGTTTGCTGGGTTGTTACTAACTTGCATGTTGTTTTAGAAAAATTCGTGTAAATTGTAGAAATTTTTTTTTCCATTTTTCTTTCACATAAATTTTTATAAGATGTTATATTATGTTTCCGTGAAAGGATATTGCAATTAAATTAAATTTGCTATTTTATTTAGAATTTATATCCAAACTGTGCATATGTTTATTTTTGGGATTTTCTGGAAAACTAATTGCATGTGCTGATTTTGATAAATCCATATTAATTCTAGAAAAAAAATTTCTATTTTTTTTTCACCGATATATTTACAAGATGTTATGTTATGTTTCTCTAAAATCAAAATGCATTTCAATGTCATTTGCTATTTTATTACCAATTTAGTTTCAGTTTGATTCATGTATGAAGTTATGGAAATTCTGGAAATGTGATGAACATGCATGCATGAAAATTCCATATGAATTTTTATAAAAATCATTTCTTATAAATTTTATGCATGCACATGCAAGATGAGATGTTGCTACCTGTATGATGTAATGGTTGACTAGTGTTAGAAGTAATGTGGCAAGTGTCACACACATATGATGTGCTGGCTATTTCCTATTTTTTAATAAATAATTCCTAAGAATTAGGTTATGGAATTTTTTATTAGACATATTTAGAATGTATATAGGACTTTAGATTTTTTTCAGAGTTAACTGAATTTGATTCAATTAATAAATAAAGTCAAAGTCAACATTCGTCAACTTTTTGAAAGTTGATGGAGTTGACTTACTTGATAACTTATAATGTATGTATTTCGATTATGATAAGAAATATATTATTTTGATGAAAATAACATGCTTAATGCATGTGCTTGAAATTAAGATTCTGAAAATTTTTCGAACATCTAATCGGTCACTTTAGTGTCTAGTAGGTTAACTTATTTGTCTTAACGATTTTGGCCATCAAGATAATTTTGGCATGTGCCTAAATTGTTTTGATAAATTTGAGAAGACCTAGGGATATTATAGAAGACTAATTCGTGTACGGGAATTTTGGAAACCCTAGGGATTAATTTAGAACTAATCCAAGTAGAACATAGCATTTTTAGTGTGACTAGATAAAGCCTTATAAACTAGGATTAAAGTGTTTAATTTAGACATCAAAATAATTAAAATTTAGGGTTCCTAATCAATTCACATTCTTAATTCGGATTAGCCAAGACTAATACTAGTACCCAATTAGCTTCAAGAGTTGAATCGAATCACGAATTTTGGATGCATAGTCAAGTCACAACCTAAATTTAAACCTCCTTTGTAATACATGCATTAGATGCATTTTAAGGGTAGTTATGGACATAGGCTCAATTTAATTGAGTTATCTATAATCTAAATGTATATATGACATACATAATCAACTCATCGAAGTATTGATGAGACCAAAGGACAAATCCCTCAACCAAAATATTAGGACTTACGTCTTTCATTGATATGGCAAGAGCTAGAGTTCTTTTAGAGATTGGCTGTTGGGTAAACCTAAGCTCGCTCTACATGAATATGTTTAAACCATGGAAATTAGATTTCCATATTAATTGGTTGGTCCTAACTGAAAGCATTAATTTTTTGGGCAAATCTAAGGTCAACATGGATAGAGGCAAAGCTGGGTTATATATATGGGATGTATATAAATCAAAAGTTGATAACCCAATGAGTGGGCTAAATCAACAGTTGATGGCAATGCAATTGGTATGAATGATACCTACCGATTGACCTAAGGTGGCTTGTTGGGCAAACCTATGGTCATTCTTGGTGACATCAGATATCGACCCATTAAGAAAACTATAGGTTTTCTCAAATTCGTAGTAAGGGCTATGGATTTGAATAAGAATAATGGGACCTATAATGCATGTTATTAAAGTCCTTATAGATACGCATTAAGTGTACATTCTAACACTTTCTCTCGTTCTTCTAGGTTATCGAATCGTACGATGTCTTCTAGTGTGAACCTACATTCCCTATTAGATTCCAACAAACCCATATGACCAAACTTCTTGGATTGGCTACGGAATTTGAGAATTGTTCTCAAATCTGAAAAACTAGGATATGTCCTAGATAAACCACTTCCCGATCCCCTACTGCCAGTGCATCTGATGAAGATCATTGAGCTTACAAGAAGCTACTAGATGATAGTGAGTTGGCTAGCTGTATAATGCTGACCTCTATGTCACCAGGACTACAAAAGCAGTATGAGGCTATGGATGCTCGTATCATAGTCTACCATCAGATGGAACTGTTTAATGAGCAATCTCGATCTAAAAGGTTCGAGACCTCAAGGTTACGTTTTTGTTCAAAGATGGCTGAGGGATCATCTTCGATGTAGTATGCACTGAAGATGAATGGCTACATTGAGAGATTAGCCAGTTTAGGTTTCATTACGGACCATGAATTAAGAATAGACTTAATTCTCACTGGTTTGACTGATAGTTATTCACAATTTATAATTAACTATCGGATGAACCAAATATCCATAATGATTCCTAAACTGATTAATCTACTCAAAACAGCTTAGCAAATTGTCAAGAAGGACAGTAAGGCTATGATGCTGGTGGACTCTGCTTCTTGTTCTCGAAAGAAGAACCAAAAGAAGAAGAAGAAGTCCAAGAGGCTAGTGGGAGGTGTAGCCAAGAAGAAGGCGAATGAGACAACACCAAAGGGGACATGCTTCCATTGCAACAAAGAAGGACATTGGAAGAGGAACTGCAAAGCTTATCTGTAGTCACTAAAACAGAAGAAGGCATTAGATGCCCCATCGTCTACTTTAGGTAAGATCTTTGTCATTGAGGTTAACACTGTTTCTGATCATAATATTTGGGTATTAGATACCGGATGTGACACACACATATCTGTTAATATGCAGGGTCTAAAGGATAGCGGACTTCTCAAGAAGGGAAAGATGGACCTACATATGGGAAATAGAGCGAGAGTTGTATTATGTACTCGTTGTGATTAAAAACATTGTATCTGTTTCATTTCTTAATAAAGCGGGATTTCTTTTAACTTTTTCAAACAGTAGTTGTTCAATTAAGTTGAATGAAATGTTGTATGGTACTGTTATATTGTGCAATTGAATTTTCATATTAGATATGTCCGATCCAATTTTAAATATCAATGACAATAAAAAAGAAAAGTGAGATAACTTAAAATCATCTTACTTATAGCATTGTCGACTTGGCCATATAAGTGAGAAACGCATGATTAAGCTATACAAGAATGGTAGCTTAGGGTCGTTTGATTATGAATCATTTGACAAATGTGAATCCTGCTTGTTAGGCATGATGATAAGATTATGTTCTAAAAGAAAGGGTGAACGAATGAATGGGTTATTAGACGTAATACATTCTGATGTACGTGGTCCCATATCTATTCGTACCAGAGGTGGTTTTGTTTACTTCATTACTTTAATCGATGATTATTCACGATATAGGTATGTGTATCTAATGAGATACAAGCCTAATAAGAAGCAACTCGTTAGAAGTACTAAGACACTTTGATCAGATCGAGGTGGTGAATGCTTAAACGAAAAATTTCTAACTTATCTCGGAGATAATGGGATAACATCCCAGTAGACTCCACCTTACACACCACAACATAATAGTGTGGCTGAAAGAAGAAACCGAACCTTGTTGGACATGGTAAGGTCGATGATGGGCTTTGCAGATCTAATGAAATCTTTTTGTGGTTTTGCACTCAAAACTGCTATTTATATGATAGACAGAGTCCCTTTAAATTTAAGTTACTCCATATGAGATATGGACTAACAAAAGACCCTATCTTTCACACTTGAAAGTTTGGGGTTGTCTGACTTTTATGAAGCGGATTCAATCAGAAAAGCTTGAAGCAAAGTCTGATAAATGTCTATTTTTAGGATATCCTAAGGAAACAATTGGATATCAGTTCTATAAGTTTTAGAGCAAAAGGTGTTTGTCTCAACGCATACTGTCTTTTTAGAAAAAGAGTTTCTTCTAAGAGAAGACAGTGGGAACAAAGCTAAACTTGATGAAGATCACGATGCTCAAATAGACACAAATCAATTGCCTAAACCCGAAATTGTTGCTTACAAAGACGAGACAACAGTTGAACCTTTTGACACACAACATGTTTGTAGTTTAGGTAAGATACGTAATGTTCCAGAGAGATATGGATTTCTTATAAGTGAATAAAATGATGTATTGCTCATACAAGACGATGAGCCCACAACCTATGAAGAGGCTCTGAAGAGTTCAAAATCCAAAAAATGGCTTCAAGCCATGAAGTCTAAAATGGATTCCATGTGTGAAAAGCAAATATAGACTTTGGTTAACCCACTCGAAGGGTTAAAACCTATAGGGTGCAAGTGGATTTTCAAGAAGAAAATTGGTATAGAAGATAATGTGATTACCTATAAAGCGAGGCTAGTCACTAAAGGATATCATCAAAGACAAGGAATTGACTATGACGAGACTTGTAGCCCTATAGCTATGCTTAAATCCATTAAAGTACTCCTAGCCATTGCTACTCATTATGATTATGAAATATGGCAAATGGATGTGAAGATGACCTTCCTAAATGGAAACCTAGTTGAGGATGTATATATGATACAACCTGAGGGCTTCATATCCAGAGATGGCAGAAAGGTATGCAAGCTTCAAAAATCCATTTATGGATTGAAGCAAGCATCTAGGAGTTGGAACATCCGATTTGATGAGACAATCAAAGAGTTTGGTTTCTCACAAAATCCTGATGAACCTTGTGTGTACAAGAAGGTTAATGGGAGTGCTATCATATTCCTTGTGTTATATGTGGATGACATATTACATATAGGAAATGATTTCTCAAGTTTGCAATCAGTCAAAGTTTAGTTGTCCCGTAATTTTTCCATGAAAGACCATAGAGAAGTAGCTATATATTAGGAATAAAGATCTATAGATATAGATCATGGAAGTTGCCAGGTCTTTCATAGTCAACATACATAGACAAAGTGATGAATAAGTTTAGTATGGAGCAGTCCAAGAGAGGGTTTCATCCCATGACTTATGGGATAAAACTCTCGAAATCTATGTGTCCTAAGATGCAAGATAAGAGGACTCGCATGACTATAATCAGGTATGCTTCGACAATAGGATCAATCATGTATGCTATGTTATATATAAGATCCCATATATCATATGCTATAAGTGTTACGAGCAGATATCAATGGAATCCTGGTGTGGTCACTGGGTGGCTGTCAAGAATATCCTAAAGTAATTGAGAAGGACTAAAGATGCATTCTTGATATATGGAAATGGAGATCTCGTAGTGGGCGGGATACAGAAGCCAGTTTTCAATCTGACTAGGATGATTCCAAATCCCAGTCAAGTTATATTTTCACACTGAATGCTGGAGTAGTCATTTGGAAGAGTTTCAAACAAGGGACAACTATAGATTTGACGACTGAGTCAGAGTACATCACAACTGCGGAAGCAAAAAAAGAAGCTATTTGGATCAAGAAGTTCGTCATGGAACTTGGAGTAGTTCCTAGCATAGTAGACCCAATATTGTTGTACTATAACAATAATAGGGCTATTGCTCAAGCCAAGGAACTAAGGTCTTGTCAGAGGTCCAACCACATACTCAGGAGATATCACCAGATCAGGGAGACAGATCAGAACATCGGTGATCCTTTAACTAACCACTTCTTCAAGCAAAATTTGATTCTTGTGTACTCGCCTATGATATTAGATACAAAGGCGATTGACTTTAGTGCAAGTAGGAGATTGTTAGAGTAGTGCTCTAAAGGCAATCACCTTTAGCACTTTTGTACAAGCTTTATTTTGATTATTAAAGAGAAAGGCATTTTTTCATTGATTTGATATTCATTTATATATGAATTGATATTGATCTTAAATCGAATTAATGAAGTCCATGGTATAAAACATAGCATGAAGGAAATCATAATGAGATCATGATAATGAGATTCCCATCATATGCAATTATGTTAGTATCTAAATTATCCCTAGTCATAGGATTAATAAGACAGGACATTATTAATCCAGATAGACTAGCAGATATTATGCTCCTTGATTTGATCAAGCAGTGGATCTCATAAACTGCAAGCATGAAATGTTTAAAGTTAATATATGGATGCTTACTAAGGGTAGTAAGTACATCGGATAACCTGCTATGAGATTTTCATATGGATGATCTATCGAATGTCAATGATTAATCTCATCATAGCAATGGTGTAAATATCATTAGACTTGAGGTACTCAAGGATATCTTAGATATAAATCCTATGCTTTGACACGATTCCTTGTTACCTCAAGACATGGTCACTCTTAGGGTGGTGATTGGGTACAATTATTTGTATTCGAAGGTAATTAGGTAGCCAATAAAGGATTCACCACTCCTAATAGAAGGAGTTGATACCCAAGGCCTCTTGTCGGGGTCATTACTCGGTAGTCTCTGGCCAGAGCAATTATGTGTCATAAAGAGAGTCTTTAATGACACATAGAGTAATGGCATCCTAGGACAAGAACTAACATCACTTGTACTAGATGTGACGTAGTCAGTCTAGTGGGAGTTGACATATAGCCCATAATCTGAACCAAGTGGGAAATAGTATGGTGAAAGGACAAATTGCATGGTAATTGTCTATGGAAAGATTCGTAAGTTGGATAATTAACTACTAAAGAGTTTATGTGTTAATCCATTTATATTCTGACAAATAAGCATCATGAAACCTTTCATGATGTGTTTCAATTAAGAGTTAATTTAAGTGCCTAAAATTGCCGAGAACCTAAGGGTTACACGCATAAAAGATCAGATGAAAAATAAGCGTGTATAGTATATTTTAAGTAGGCCATGATCGTGGCCTAAGTCGAGGCATTCCACGTTCGTGGCCAGCAAGGCCACGATCATGATGGGAGCTATGAAATGACATATAAGTGAGTTTGTCACTTATATGCACAAGGTTCCTTCACTTCTTACACACTCAATTGATAAAGAAAGGGTTCTAGAAGAGTTCTAGAGAGAGTGAGAAGTGTTCTTGAGTTATTTTCATGAAAATTTATGCAATTGTTGTATAAATCTTACATGTATGCGAGATAACCTTAATCTATCTCTCATATTGAACATCTACTTGAATCCTTGTTTCATCTTCCTTCTTTGCGTGTTCCTGGGTGATCAAGGAAGACTTTGGTGTTTGCAACAACCCAAAAATGGAGAAGAAACAAAAAAGGAGGAGATACACAAGGTAAAAGGTTTTGTTATTTCATGTTTTTTACATATCTCTGCATACATGTGAGATTATGTGATTTTCCGGGCTATCATAGTGTTGGAATCTTGATTCTGACACTTTTGCTACATCCACATGCATGTGATGCATGCAGCCATGGCAAAACTAGCAATTATGGAATTAACTAAGGATAAGTTACATTATTGTGGTGCTTTTACACTGGATTAGGGCTTAAAATGAACTTAGTTTGATGTTGAATCAATTGGTTAAGTGTTTGATGAGATTAGGTTGATAATTGATGTTATAACTTGAGGATTGGATTGTTGATATCCATGTGTATTAATTTTAAAAATATAAGTTGTTAATTATATAAATATCTCCTTATGAATGCAAATGTGATTCAAAGGATATGGGTTAAGAATTAGGCATGACTGAATGAGAATTTGAAAATTTTGCTATTATAATGCTAGAAAAGGATTAGTGAATGTATGATTGATGAATTGATATTAACCAAACTTACTTAAAGCATAACCTAATTATAAAGAAGATATATATAGGCTATGATGAATGAATGAGAAAGACTTGTGAATATGGTTACATACCCGGGATAGTTAATTGAGCATGCATTGAACATAACACATATACATGTATATGATTGAGTACTCATTTGATTAAACAAGTTGGTAATGTGTGTATTGTATGATATAGAAACACAAGTTGACCAACAGCATCCAGATATTACCGGATCGTCAAGGCAATAGCTAATTGGGAGCATACTGTGAGTAACCTAGATGTGTGATCTTAATTAGATATGTGATTCAGTTTGAATTATTTTTTTATTTAATCCTTTTATCCATATATATTGAAGTGATTGTGATATTGATGATTCTAGACAATTGATTGTCCGAGGAGTTCAATACTCAGGACTGTATTGGGAGTGTTAATTATGTATATGTGAATGTGGGAAATAAATGCTCAATTGAATGTTGAATGCCAGACTTGGGTCTGATGAATGTGTAACACCTACATACCCACTGGAAGGATATGTAGATGCTACATATAACAGAACCAAAATAATTCAAAACATACCAAACTATCACTTACATGCATTTCCAGAAACTCAAGCAAATAAGTTTTACAATTTGTTAGGAGATATTTTACAGTTAAGACATAATTTACATCATACAAGTTAAGCATTTCAAATTACAAATCGTAATTCCAATTATGGCCTATGTTGTAGTTATTTCAAACCATACATATATAAAATAAAATTCCATATGTCTCATTACATTAACTACATCACAAAAACAAACTCAAATATACATCTTGTCAAAACAAAACACATCCTTCATTGGCCGTTGTGGCTGTCTTTATCACAGTCATTAAACCTTCTTATCAGAACCTACATGAAGGTAAAACCAACATGCTAAATATAAAGCTTAGTGGGGAATAACTAAACAAGATATGATTTGGCGACTGTTTTCAAACAATCGTCTAACATTCACATATACAGAATCAAATCACATTTCAAACAATCTTTAATTGTGCATATAAAAGTGCAATCCAATCAATATATATCTTAGAACATAATATGCCAAATCCAACATGATATATTTGCTTTAGAGAAAAACTTACAAGTATCATAACATAATATTCAAAGTTTTGAACTGAACTTTAAGATACAAGAACAGAACTTGTCTGTATATTATATCATAATAGAACTTAGTTATTTCAGAACTAAGCATGTAACAAAATACAAAAAAAATTAGCCTACTAATCCTTTTTAGAGAAGTAGGTAACGGGCCCAGTATAGAAGATACCATGTTTGGTATCTAAAACAGAAGAGACTTAAGTCTCTGAAACAGAAGGCACAGAAGTGTCTGAAATCAGAAGACACAAGAGTTTGAAACAAGAAGAAAGAAGAAGAAAACATAAGACCAACATATGAAAAAAGGTGGTCTTACAATTGTGAGAGACGTGGGTGAGGTGTGTTATGAAGAAAATGGACATGTGTCATGCCAAGTGTCAAGCTAAGAGTCATGTTATTTATTTTTCTCCTTCACTCCCAATTGTCACTCCCTTATTAGACCATTTGTCATTTAATCTCTAGACTGTATGTTACTCAACTTGTTAGACCCCGTTTTTAGAGTCTAATTCATGCTCTGATACCACAACTGTTAGACCCTATTTTTGGAGTCTAACTCGTGCTCTGATACCACAACTATTAGACCCCGTTTTCAGAGTCTAACTCGTGCTCTGATACCACAACTGTTGGACCCTGAAATTTTTGAAGCCCAACATTTCCAGAATATCATAAAACGTGAGTTTAATCTAATAAAAACACCTTAACTATTATTGATTCATCTTCATGCTTTTATACCATAACACATCTTACTTATATGTAACCATAATTCCTATTCAAAATTCATCATCTCAAATTAATTACTTCCTCAAGTGTCCCTAATTTCAACTCAACCTTATCTATACGCAAATTCACAT
>JANQAP020734386.1:0-12833 GCA_026874005.2 Erythroxylum coriaceum | reverse complement strand
TTTCTATAATTTGAATTAGGGATTATTAATTAGGGTTAAGAATTATAACTCGAGAGAGAGTAATTCACCTTAGGATCATCTAGGCCCATTAAATCGAAATTTTCATAATTGGGTAGATTTTCTTTAATTTCGAATAGATTCCCCCTTTCTCTCAATTGGTAGCTTCTAGGTTGAAATTTAAATTATTTATGTGAGTTCGCTTTTGTTTGTTCTTTGGGTGCTTTAATTTCTCATATTTGATTCTCAATTGATTTAGATTTTTGCAGTAGTTGTCAAATTAGCTTTTGCGAACTTAACTACTGTTAGATTTTAGGACTAGTTCCCTTCCTCATGGGATCGACATCTTAGGTACTACGCGAACGACCCGTGCGCTTGCGGAATTTACCGAAGTTATAAATAGTAAAAATTAGTGCGTGTATAACCTTGCGAACAATAACCCTTTCCTTCCTTGGTTTATAGATATAGCAAACTATTTTTCAAGTGGTATCTTCCATCCTATCTATCATATCAACAAAGAAAGCCTTTCCCATTTCAATGATCTCGTTATATTTGGGATAAACCTATACTTTATAAGATCTATACTGACTGTTTAATTCACAAGTGTGTTCCTGAAGATGAAAGGCCTGAAATCTTAACACAATGTCATAGCTCACCATATACAGGGTATTATGAAGCTAACAAGACTACTGCATGAATCTTGGAGTGTGGATTCTATTGGCCCACTCTGTTTAAGGATGCATAAGATTTTGTGCTCAAGTACGATAGATGTCAAAGAATGGGCAACATATCAAAGAGAAATGAAATGCCGCTTTCGAACATAATGGAGGTGGAGATATTTGATGTATGTGGTTTAGACTTCAAGGTACCATTCCCAGCCTCCAAAGGTAACACCTATATTTTGGTTAGTGTTGATTATGTTTCTAGATGGGTTGAAGCAGTCGCCACTCCAACGAATGATGGCGAGGTGGTTCAGAAGTTCATCAAGAAGATTTTTACTAGATTTGGGGTGCTTAAAGCAATCATAAGTGATGGGGGAGTCATTTTTGCAACAAACCATTTGAGAACCTTTTGAGAAAATACAATGTTCATCATAGAGTGGCTACCCCATATCACCCCCAAACTAGTGGCCAAGTGGAGGTGGTGAATAGAGAACTGAAAAAGATTCTGGAGAAGATAGTGAGCACTTCAAGGAAAGATTGGTCATTCAAGCTGGATGACTCACTGTGGGCTTATAGAATAACTTTCAAGACCCCCATAGGCACAACACCATATCAACTTATGTATGGCAAGGCATGTCATTTACCATTGGAGTTGGGGCATAGAGCATATTGAGCAATCAAGAAATTGAATTGGGCAATCAAGAAATTGAACATATATTGGAAGCTGGTAGGAGAAAAGTGATTGTTACACCTCGATGAGTTAGATGAATTAAGGTATGATGCTTATGAAAATGCCAAGCTATATAAAGAAAGGGCTAAGAAGTGACATGATGGCAACATCAAGAAGAAGGAATTCAAGAGTGGACACTTGGTATTTTTGTTTAACTCAAAACTTCGACTATTTCCCAGAAAACTTAAGTCAGGATGGAGTGGGCCTTTCAAAATTCTTCGAGTGTTTCCCCATGGAGTTGTGGAGCTGGAAAATGATAAGGGGAAACATTCAAGGTTAATGGGCACCACTATAAGCCATATTACGGAGGGACATATCCACAAGAAAGGGAATTTATGTCTCTCCTATCTTCTGCTCTTTCATGAATATATGAGGAATGGTCAAACTATTAACCTTAACTTAGCATGTGTAATTTCTTTTGGTTGTCTTTGTCAAGTTATTTGTTTGATTTATTCAATTAAGATTGTGCTTGAATTGAGTTTGATTAATGTTCAATTTGGTTTTTGTTTGAATTTCAACTTGTTTTCTTTTCAAAATTCTTGATGATAATATTAATTTGATGTGTTTGTAGGTTGTGGGATCATGGAGAACCAAAATCAAGCTTGGAAGAAGGTTTGGATTCGTTGATTCCCACGATCGTGGGAAATCTCTCCAGAAAGTTTCCAAAGCAATAACCCATGATTATGGGAAATGTGGTGATTCGCACAATCGTGGTAATTCTCTCCAAAAAGTTTCTGGAGAGAAATCCCACGATCGTGGGAATTGTGGAAATTCCCACAATTCGAGAGGGAAATTTAAAGTTCCCTCCCATTTTCTTCTTTCACCCACTCTTAAAATTTTCACTCCTTCTCTCTCTAACCCACGAAAATCCTCCTCCCACTCTCTAAACTCTTTATTTTTTCTCTAGATTCTTGGTATTTTCAACTCTTTCATTAATCTTACAATCCTTTCATCTTTTCATGCATTAAACATTCAAAAACACAAAGATTTGGGTAAGATTTTACTCTCTCTCTTAAATACAAATTTCACTCATCTTCTTCTCAATCTTTGCTGATTTTCCTCTTACAATGGCACCAAGGAAGATGATGGTTCAGAAACTGACTAACGAACTCCACCGTCAAGTTTTCGGTGAAGGTAAGTCTGATTTAGCAACAGCTTATCGGGCCCCATTCCCGATTTACTCAAAAGAAGAAGGTATATGTTTCTGAGACTTTAGGGCTAGGGAAATAGTCACTCCTAGGTATTTTGATTTTGAAGCATTAGAAAACATAGGAGTGAAGCTGAAAATTGAGTGATTAGCTACAAACATAGGTTGGAATAGGTTCATCTAGTGTGACGTGCCTATCCATCCTATGATGACCATTGAGTTTTTCACTACTGTCTGATATAACCCTAAAATGGACGTTTTATGGTTTAGGTTATTCGGTACTGTTTACAAATTGGATTATACTGTCATGTGTAATCTTTTTTATTTGCAAAATACAAAAATTTTAGATGATCACACTAATTTTGATGTGGATTCTTATTGGAAAATTCTAATGGGGGAAGAAAATTTTGACTCTAGAAATGCACCGAATTCTTTAATACGTAGTGTCAAACATTTTCTCTTGCATAAATTTATGTGCTTAACTGTGTTCAATAAAACTAAAAATAGCAAATGTTCAGCCAAAGAACTCTTCTTTTTATGGTGCATGGATCGAAAAGTTAAAATCAACACACCTTTTAGAATTTTTAGATCAATAGTAAGTGTTGTCAATAAAAAGAGTTCATATTTTGGAATGTCACATGTTGTTACTGCTTTAGCTCATTATTATAACCTTAATGTGGAAGAGTTACACACAACACCACACGATATGTTTGACATATTGTATTTGAGACGTTATGAGATTTTGGAGTTCCATTCTATGGAACTCCAAAATCCTCAGACGCACACTGCAGTGAGGAGCAGGAGGGGCACTAGTACAACCGCCTCCCAACCCTCCACATCCTGCGCAATCCCAGAGCCAGAGGTAGAAGCATTGGAGGAGGAACTAAGTGCACCAGCAGAGGTTGACCGATTCAGCACATCCTCAACCAGATAGCCTCCAATCAACAACAAATGACATCCTAACTAAATGAGCTCGGCACCTAAATGCGGAAAGTCCATAAGGAGCAACGTAGCTTGAAGAAGAGGTTCCTTAACTTCTATCAGAGGAACAACTTTAAAGCTCCTTCACCAACACCGTCACCACCATCATTTAAATAAACTTTTCTTACCCTTTCACTTTTATATTTTATTGTTTCTTTTGTTTGGTTTAATTTCATCTTTTGTTGGGTTTCATGTCATTTCTTTTTATTTGGTTTGCTGTCATTTTTTGTTTGGTTTCATGTCATTTGTGTGTTTCAATTTCTTTTGTTTGGTTTGAGGTTTCCCTTATTTGGTGGTTGACTTGTCATATTGAGGACAATGTGAACTTTAAGTGTAGGGAGGTGGCATTAACTTTCTCAATTGCATTGTTTGCATTTTGTTAAATAGGATGCATGGTTAGGCATATCATGTGCTTTATGTCAGCAATAAAACTGCATTTGAATCATTCTAATGAATATGGTCATGAGATTCTGTCATGCTAACTAGAATTAGATTGAATGCATGCTTGAACTCAGATTAGGCTACTTGAGTAGAAAGTGAACCATATAGAGTGATGATAAGTAGTTGGTTACATAAGCTTAGTCACAAGTTGACGCTTGAACAATAAGGTAATGTAGAGATGCATAATGAGTTTTCATTTGAGTCGATGTGAGGATTGAGCCATATGACTCCATCTATAGTCATTCTATTTCTTTGTTGAGTGATACTTCCTTAGGTTATAACCTTTAGAACGTGCTTTGAATCGGTTTGAGCGTACTAGATGCATGCTTAATAGAGATGATTAAGGCCATCTTTGTGTTAACCTTTGGCTTGAATGACCTACCCGTTAATTTTTCCTTGCTACCCCTATTGAGCCTTAACCTTTTGTTTCTTGAAAACACTCAAAATTTTAAAACTTTAAACCTTCTGAACTTACCCATTCACAAGCTTAGTAGAGTATTAAGTAATACATTAGTTGGGGTCGTTGTGAAAATTTACCAAGATGAGTTGCATATATTTCTACCTTTGGAGTATAGTGTATATAGTGCTATTTTGATTCATAGTTCTTCCATGTACTTAAAAAAAGGAAAGAAAAATAAAAAATGTTGAAAAGAAAAGAAAAGAAAAAAAGGAAAAGGAAAAGAAAAGAAAAAGGAAGAACAAGTGAGTAGCATAACTAAGTGCATAATATTAGTTATATTTGTATATCATAGAGTTATGTTTTGTTATCCCATTTTATCCGCTTTTTACTTTATGAATGCTTGTGCTTAACCCTTGTTTCTTTCTTTAACCACCTTAACCCTTACCACATTACAATCCTAAACAAGTCCTTTTGATCTATTTATGCATGCAATCACTGTAGAGGAGAATTGGTGTATTAGCAAGCCTATGGTAGTGTAGTTTCCTATAAGAAGTTTGAGCGAAACACTAACCATCAAACATTTGAGAGAAATGAGTGAAAACCGTGAGGAAAATTCATTTTGTATCTATACTTATCTTTGAGTGATGGTGCCAATTATTGAGTTTGCTTATGTATACTAATGAAAAAGTAGTCATCACATGTGTATTAACTTGATATTTGAGTTGGCTTAATTTTGAGGCATTATATGCTTTGATCTTTGTGAAAATGAAGTAATAGAATTAAGTGGTTGTATTTATTTTACTTGAGGACAAGCAAAGATTTAAGTGTGGGGATGTTGATAGGTGTGCATTAGTCTATGTTTTTTTATGTAATTGACATGTGTTTCTTGCATAATTGTTGATTATTGTTACAGTTTAGGATTCATTTTGTATGTTTTCAGTTAGTTTGATTTCCATCATTGTTCTTTTATGTTTGATGTTAATTTAGGGTAAGAATTGACTATTTTTATGTAGGTAGGAAGATTGAGCAATTTGGAGATTGAGCTAGAGATCAAAGAGGAAAAGAAAAGAGGAAGTTTTCTGTGGCCAATTCCTAATTCCCACGATCGTGGGAATCATGTCAATTCTCACAATCATGGGAATTACAATCCGAGACAATATGTGGGGCTTCATTAAACTTAGGGTTTTTGGACTATTAAAGCATAATTAAGCCTCTATCTTAAAGGGGGACTAAACCCTTCTATAGAAACGCCATCCTTGAGTGAAGAACACATGTTTGGAGCCATGGGGAAGGATTGAAGTCAAGGATTATCATCAAGATTGGAGAAAATAGGACATCAACACCAAAGTTTCCATATTTTGGAAAAGAAGAGAAGGAGTTCCTTATTCGATTTTCTATCAATTTTACTTCTTCTATTCTTTGTAAAATGGTTTATTTGAATGTTGATGATGTTATGAAGGCCATGAGTGGATGATTTAGTTTTAGGGATTGCTTTTGAACTATTTTGTTAGAACTCCTATTTCATTGAATTGAATGAAGTTGTCTTTGATGATTGGTGATTTTATTTATTATCTTGCAAATAATCGAGAGAGTGAGTGAGATTAATTGTGTATAATTGTACAACGAGAGTTGGTAGCCTATAGACATACAATCATCACGTTAATTGATTAGTTAGAAAAGAGATCTCAATGAATTCAATTGATCACCTATAGGATAGTTTAATAACTAGTTGAATCGGTAGAGTTATTGGGTAGGTTGAGAGATCATCCAATTGATTCCCTTTAATTCGATTAGCGACAATTAGTTATATCTTGAGAGAGGGTAATTAGTACATTCGAAAATCTAGGGTGAGACACATTTTGATTAATAAGATAGGAGGGAGACAAAATAGGGACAAAAGTAATCTCTAATCTTTAGATTCTTGAATTCTGATTTTTCTACATTTTGGTATTGTCTATTGCTTTGTTTTAGTATTTTAATTTTAATTTAATTTTCCAGATTATTTGCATTAAACAATTTCATTTCTTAAACAAAGTTTTGTCTAAATTAAGTGGTGTTTAGGCATCAATCCCTATAGGATCGATATCTGTTCTTTTTAACTATAAGTCACGACCCGTACACTTGCAGTTTTTGAGTGTAAAACAAGTAGATAGGTTTTACCATCAACAAGTTCCTTCCTAACATTCTCTTTTTTCCAAAGTGTTTTACTGTTTAAGATCTCTATCATTTTGAGTTCCATATTGCTTTTTTATCTTATTTATGATCATCATTAGTAAATAATCTTAAGCCTATCTTAAAATCATCATCCTACACAAAATCATTAGGCAAAGCATCATTTTCATCAAAGATGATGTATGCTCTCTTTTACGTGCATGTTTCCTTTGCTGTACACCTTATATGCTTTGTTATGAGAAGAGTATACTAAGAACACTACCTCATCACTCCTAAAGTTCAATTTTGCTAAGTTATTTTACCATTATTATACATATAAAATTGACACTCAAATGTTCTAAGGTGCATAATATTTGGTTTCTTACCCTTAAACAACTTATAAGAAGTTTTTTTTAGAAATGGTCTAATCACAGACCTATTTATAATGTAATATGTAGTGTTTATAGCCTCAGCCCAAAAGGCTTAGGAAGTCCACAAGTCATGAGCATTGTTCTAGCCATTTATTTTAGGCTTCAATTCTTTCCCTCCATAACAATTTTTATTATGGGATTCTCGGGCTGAGAAATTTTGATCAATACCATATTCCCTGTAATAGTCAATGAAGGCTGAATTATCAAATTTAGTGTCATGATCAGAATAGAGTGAGAGTATTTGATGTCTATAGTGCTTTTAGACCTTTCAAGAAATCATAAAGAACTCATCAAAAGTTTCATCTTTAGTTGAAAGAAATTTGGTTCAAGCGTAACATGAATAATCTTCAACTATAACTAAAACATACCTCTTATACCATTATCATTCATCCACACAATTCCATGTGCAATAGTTTTAGTAGCTTACTTGTACTTACCATATTCTTGGCATTAAAAAGACAATGGACATGCTTTCCTTTTACACAAGCTTCATAAAATTGCTTATTTTAAACTTCATGGAAGGTAAACCATTAATAAGGTATCATGAAATAAGATTTTTTAATAATAATAGAGTGGTATGCCTAAGTCTTTCATGTATAAAGGATCGTCTTTAAGAACACTTAAACATGTTAGATTGATGTTCTGAAGTAAGTCAAGGTTTACCTTATTATTGATTGCATCCTATTCCTGCAAGAACAATCTCATTTGTTTTTTCATAATTAAACACTTATCAATTATTTCCTTTTGGTATAAAATTGTGAGATATTGAGCAACATATATTGTAAAACATTAACTAATAATACGTTGTTAATGGAATGAGACAACGACTTACCTACTTTACCAACACCAATAATCTTACCTTTCATTTCGTCACCAAAATTCACAGTTCCAACATAAAAGGCCTTGAGTGAGAGGAATATAGATTTGTCTCCTATTATATGCTTGGAATAACCATTGTTAAGGAACCACTGGTTGTTCCCCTTTACTTCAGCTTGTAAAATAGATTAGGGTTTAGTTTAGGAACCCAAATTTTTTTGATCCCTTTTTAACATAATTAGTTGTTAAAACATTCTTATCAATCCACACATGGTTTAGATGAGCATAGTTTTTTTCACTAGCCTTTGCCTATAATAACATTAAAACATATAATGGCTTGTTTTATCATAATGCATGCAAACAATATACTCAACAAACTAATATATTTTCTTTTGTTCCATGACTATTTCTTTTTGCCGTCAAAACCTAACCCATATCTAGCCCTCTTGTATGATTTAACAAGCCATTCAGTAGATACCTTGGCTTGGTTCATTCCCTTATTCTCCATTTGTTCTTTACCTTTATTTAATTTATTTCTTAAATCCTAGTTTTCACTTTTCAAATCTATAACTTGTTTTGACAGTTTTCATTAGGAGTTTAAGAGACAAGTTAACTCAGAAGGGTTACCAGGAAAAATAGGGGTAGGAACTATAAGACCTAATACTGCTTCATCATTGTTCTCATTACTATTTTTAGCATATTGAAGTTTCAAATCTCCTTCTTTAAGCCTTATTAAATAAGTTTTAGTAATTGACAACTCATTTCTCATGTTCTCAATCTAACTAGGATCAATGGAAGCTTTTAGTTCATTCTCATGAGTAAGAGCATCATTATTCTTTTCTAGTTTTATAGCCTTTTCTTTTAGGTTAGATTTTTCCTCTTTAAAAGTCTTTAATTCATTTTCATATAATATTTTCCTAGTTATGAATCTTAAATTTTCCTTTAAACCTAGAATAACATCTTTTAAGACATCGACTTTATAAGTAGTATCTTTATAATTATTCATACGAAAGCCACACAAATCAATCAATGTCTATTTTGAGTAAGTCTATAAGGTACTTTTTCATTTAGATGTACTTAACTTTGAGTCATCATCAATAGATATTACGCTTTCTTTAAACTAAGCCATCAAACAGAGATTTGTTGTATAGTTGGAGCTTTCAAAATCAGCCTCACTGCCATCTAAATCTCCCCATATAGCTAGCATGGCTTATCTAAACTATTTATTATCAAATTGCTTTTCCTATTTCTTACCACATTCTTCAATCTGTTCCTTACCATCTTCTTCATCCCATTTGGGGCAATCCTTTATCATTTGATCTAGACTTCCATATTTAAAGCAACCTTTAGCATTCTTCTTAGAAGAAGTAGAAGAAGAGAACTTACCCCTACTAGTTTTTCCCTTTTGGTTGACTTTGAGTTCTTAAGGAACTTTTTAAATTTGCATGCTAGCATAGTAATGTCTTCATCATTTGAGTCTGAGTCATTCACTTAGATTTTCCTTAAGAGCAAACCCCTTATCCTTTTAAATTGGAATTTAGTTCTTTAATACTATCTCATGTGTCACAAATTTATAATCAGATCCTTAAGTTGCAAGGTATAAAGATCTTTAACCTCTTGGATATCAGTAACCTTTTGAATCCATTTTAGTGGTAAATTAAGAAGAATTTTCCTTACCTTTTCTTCAGTGTTGTAAGTCTTTCTAGGGGAATTAAGCTTATGGAAAATGTTGGTAAATAAATCAAACACGTCATGAACATATTCACTTTCATTCATTTTAAAAAATTTGCATTGAGTAGTTAGTAAATCTATTTTAGATTGTTTTACCTAAAAGGTACCTTTGTGAATTACCTCAAGAAGATCCCACATCTCCTTAGCATGTTTTAGCCTAAGACATTGATTATGCTCTTAAGATTGTAAGCCATGTTTTAGCCTAAAACATCGATTATGTTAACCCTTGCTACTTTTTAAGGACCTCATACAAGGTCCCTTAACTCTCACAAAATATTGAAATGAAGTTACCTCAGAAGCTTCTTAGATAAGCAAAAAGGTACAATAAAACCTATGAGATAACTCATGATGGAATGAAGAACTTGCTTACAAGTAAGAATGGTGGATGGAACTCATATTGTGCTTTAAATAACTATGCAAATGCTCAACATGAATGATCCAATTTTATAGCACATTATACGCACACATAAAATGAACTTTTGATCCCCCATTTATTCAGTTTTTAGAATGGTGACTAATCCTAAAAATGAGAAAATAAACCAACCATGCCAAAGCCAACTATATCTAATGTATATACCAATATTTTTCCATTTTCTAATTTAAATTTTCATAAAGTCAACCTAGTACATCTAATTCTAACCAAGTGCTCCTATATTTTAGCAAAAGGACCACATGAACCGATTTGATACCATAGAAATTTCTAACGTCTAATGTTAATGATAAGCATAAATTTTCTTTCCAAATCACTCACATAAAGACGTCTATTTTCATGCAACAATATCCAACGCTTATAATTACATTAAACTTTTTATTAAATGAAGTAGTTGCTCCTTATATATAGGAAAAGAGACTCACTTCTAGTTTGACATCTTATAAACTAAATCACATCCAAACCTAATGAATAGGATAAATTTTTTCTTAATAAAGTACTCCTTCATGCCATATAAAAATGTATATGTTCATGATGAGATTTAGGCAAGCACAAAGATAAAAATAAAAATTTAACCTTTATCTAGGAATAGTATATGACTTTATTAAATATAAAGCCTAAAAAATGTAATTTACTAAAACCAATTTATATCTAAAATAGCCTACACACAAAAATTCCTAAGCTAATTTTGACCAAAACAAATTATACTAACAACATATGCAACAAGACATCCAAGAAAACTGCTAAAATGTTACCATTAGACTAAAACATAACCACGCGAATATATTACCTAAATAATGTAATTTTGTGTGCATAAACATATGCAATATGGGAAAGTTCTACCAATGACTTACTAATAAGACAAGGCTACATACCATTCCAAGACTCCCTTATATAGAGTCTAAAATGACAATAAAATAAAAATAAAAATAAAAATAAAATTCAAGCTTTAATGTGAACCCACTTAACCATAATGAAGGACGTCCTTTTCTTATTCACAATATGCAAATTATGTAACTAAAAAATGAGGTTAGCTTATATTTACATTACTATTTTGTCATCATAAAAAACATACTAGTCTAACTTTAAAGATAAATGGAGTAAGAAAAGAGAGAGAAATAAGACCTTTATTTAAAGCAACATCAAGGAAGGTCATGATTATAATATGTTGACTATGTAAAAGACATAATCATAATAAAACTAGATGTCCTTTCAAAGAAACGTTTCAAGATTCTACTCTCAATAAAGCTTCACAAAAAATAGCGAGGTTCCATCTAAGCATGGAACTTATGCTGATAAAGAGATTAGATTGTCTAATTGGAAAGTAATTTCTTCATCGTATTTAATTTTATATTGATTTTTTGGAGTTTGCTACTTATATATTATTCCTTATTAATGCTTGTAGGAAGGAAGAAACGAAATTTTTACATTTAACGTGAATAAAGGAAAGGTAGTGGCTCCTGCAAGAAAGACTATTGAGATTGTGCCATCTAACCTCATTTCTCCTAATAAAGTATTAAAAATAGCTTTATGTAGACAACAAGGACCTGTATATAGAGCTAAGTATTAAATTTAAAGCAACTTCAAGAAGACGAAGGAAAATCATCTACCTTTTACAATTATAAAAAAAAGAGTTACTAAAAAGAAACGCATAAAGAAAAGACCAAAGAAGCATGGCCAACCTGTAGTGAGCACTCAACAATGCATATTTAGTGGGACATCATTACATAAATGTTGAACAATTATGATCTCTTTCTCTGTTAATACTAAGGTTAATGGATATTATGGTTTTGTATTTATGTTTTGTTGGCTAATGAGATTATGTATTTTGGATTGTTGTTTAATAGGGTTATACTTTTGTAATCTATGGTTAACTGCTTGAGATATTTATTTCAGATCATTAGTTAATGAATATATCACCATGTTGATATTAATAAAATTCTTGTTGTCAAATTGAATATGAGTTGTAATATGCCTATGTTAAAAATTGTGTTCAATAATAGATTTTTAATTTCTTCATCTAGAAAGTAATATGAGCTTTAACACACTTGTTTTCAAGATTCATTCCTTACAACCTAATTCTATATGCCAACACAACATCCTTGTGTAAGGCTACATTCAAATTTCGTATTAAGTTTTTATGTCTAGTCAGGAATATGACCTACAATATACTTATGTTTGAGATAGCGTTCAACTAAAGATATTTATTTTGAGGGATCCTAGCCAAACTCATTATTAAAAAGCAATATTTCTCTAAAATTATTTAATATAAAAAATAAAATCAATTATAGTATCAAATTAAGAAAATTTAGCTAAAGGAATAATAGCATATTAATCACTTCTTTTAAAGACATATGTATACTACATGCACATCATTAATCCCTTATAATTGTCAACATGTAGCGCCCCCTTACCGCAGGGTACACACCGGGACGCCCGGAGGTCGTTCCGGTACATATCCTATGATAAGGGTGAGCTACTTTGAACACTACACTAATTTCACGTGGCATCATATCATTATTTATTAGAAAGCATCGTATCGAAAATCACAATATTTAAAACCCAACATTTTCCTCATTTCATTTCACAAACTCGAAAGTCTACATGGTATTTTTTTTTCAACACTCACTACATGTACATCATTAAACCTAGTACAACAGTACTACATGAAAGAGGAAAATACACATAGTCTATCTGAGTTGCCCAAAAATCCCAGCTGACCGACCTTTGAGCCATGACTTCTCTTGTCAAAATCACATAGAGCCTCTTACTCGATAGAGTCGTCTCTCGATCCTGAAAAGATCACGTTGCAATTTTGGTGAGTTTTGCGAACTCAATAAGATAACCATCATCGATGGTTCACTCAATTCATGCATCACATTATTTCACATAACATATAATCACATTGGATCACAT
>JANQAP020733227.1:0-12840 GCA_026874005.2 Erythroxylum coriaceum | reverse complement strand
TCTTCATCAACTTACTACACAGATTCAACTAATTCTCCTCAGTTCGAAATCTCTTATCCACTAAAAATACCAAAACATAAGTATGAACTTCTCCACATTTCTCATTTATTAGTTCTAGTCTTCTAAGAAAAGTTTGGGGTCCAACACTTGGAGACATTGAGGAAGAAAGAGTTGTATGCCAAATTCGATAAATGTGAATTTTGGCTAAAAGAAATGGTTTTTCTTGGATATGTAATTTTGAAAAAAGGTGTACATGTGGATCCAAGGAAAATAGAAGCTATAGTTAAATGGGAAGTGTCTAAGAATGTAGTAGAAGGGAGGAGTTTCTTGGGTTTAGCTGGTTATTATAGAAGATTTGTAGAAGACTTTTCCATAATAGCAGCCTTACTAAATTGACAGGGAAAAGTCAGAAGTTTGTGTGGAAAGAAGAATGTCAGAAGAGCTTTGAGGAATTGAAGAATAGGCTCATAACTACACCAATTCTGACCTTGCCTTCTAGAAGTGATGGATATATACTATATAGTGATGCCTCAAGGAAGGAATTAGGGTGTGTGTTGATACAAGAAGATAAAGTGATTGCTTATACTTCCAGGCAATTAAAACCTTATGAGATGACTTATTCCACACATGACATGGAGCTAGCTGCAATGAAAATATGGAGACATTACTTATATGGAGTCACCACCAAGGTATTTACAGACCATAAGAGTCTTAAGTATTTGATGAGCTAAAAAAGAGTTAAATTTGAGGCAAAGAAGGTGGTTAGAACTACTGAAAGATTATAACTTTATGATATACTACCACTCAGGGAAAGAAAATGTAGTAGTGGATGAACTGAGTAGAAAATCTACTATTGCACATGTGGAGACAGTATACCTTCCTTTGTTGAAGGAATTAGCTAAACTTAAGGTAACGTTAAGGCAAGCTGAATATGGTTGTATATTGGGTAATTTTAGAGTAAGGCCAGTGTTGAATGAGAAGATCAAGGAATTGTAGGAGCAAGATGAGTACTTGAGCAAGCTCAGAGAAGAAATTAAAATTGGTAAGCCCTCTGAAATAGAGATAAGAGAAGATGGATTAATGGTGGTAGGCAACAGATTATGTATTCTAGACATGCAGGAGTTGGAAGATGAAATTCTTGATGAGGCACACAATGCTCCATATGCAATGCATCCAGGAAGTATAAGAATGTATAGAGATTTAAAAGAGCACCTCTGGTGGAGAGGAATGAAAAAAGATGTTGCAAAGTATGCTAGAAAATGCTTGGTGTGCCAACAAGTTAAAGCAGAACATCAAGCACCTACCGGCAAACTTAAACCTTTGCCTATTCCTGAATAGAAGTGGGAAAAGATTACAATGAATTTCTTGATGGGATTACCATGGACCAGTAAGAAGCATGACGTGATATGGGTGATTATTGATAGGCTAACCAAGTTAACACATTTCCTTCCAATTAAACAAATCGATTCTTTGAATGCCTTGGCCAAGAAATACATAGATGAAATAATCAGACTTCATAGGATTTCAAGTTCTATAGTCTCAGATAGAGATCCCAGATTCACCTCCAGATTTTGGGAAAGTTTGCAAGAAATTTTGGGAACCAAGGTACATTTTAGCATAGCTTTCCATCCTCAGACTGATGGTCAATCAGAGAGGATAATAAGGACAATGGAGGCAATGTTAAGAGCTTATGTTATGGACTTCAAAGGCTCATAGGATGATCATTCACCTTTAATTGAGTTTGCTTATAATAATTTTTTACCACTCAGGAATTCAAATGGCACCTTATGAAGCTTTGTATGGTAGGAGGTGCATAACTCCTATTTGTTGGGATGAGGAAGGTGAAAGGAGACTTTTAGGACCTAAGTTGGTACAAGATATAGTTGAAAAGATTAATTTGGTGAAGCAAAGACTCAAGACAGCTCAAGATAGGATGAAGAGCTATACAGACGCACATAGAAAGGAGATGAAATATGAAGTTGGAGATAAAGTATTTCTTAGAGCTTCTCTATAGAAAGGAGTTTTAAGATTTAGTAAAAAGAGAAGTTCAGTCCAAGATACATAGGCCCTTATGAGATTATTGAGAAGATTGGGCCTCTAGCCTACAAGTTAGCCCTGCCACTAGAATTATCTAAAATTCACAATATCTTCTATGTATCAATGTTGAGGAGATATAGATCAGATCCTTCACACATAGTCCAACCTTCAGAGGTTCAATTAAGAGAGGATTTGACTTATGAAGAACAGCCAGTAGAGATTCTAGATACAAAGGAAAAGATCTTGGGAAATAAGACCGTGAAGCTGGTTAAAGTCTTATGGAAGAACCACACAAAAGAAGAGGCAACATGGGAGCCTTTGGAAGCCATGAAAGAGAAATATCCACACCTAATTGTAGACTCAAGTAAGAATTTCGAGGACGAAATTCTTTAAGGGGGAAGAAATTTTGGATTTCAAACTTTTTTAGAAATTGGAATTTATTAAATTAGAATCTATTAGAGTTTAGTTATGAATATTTTTATTTCCATGTGTTTGCATGTATTAAATAAAAATGTTAGAATTGAGTTAAGGAGTAAGTAGACGTTAAATTAAATATGGAAGGGTAAGCTTGGAAAGAAAAAAATTGCCTTAAATTAATAAGAAAGAAATGAGAAAGATGAAGAGAGTTGTGTAAAAGTGAGAAAGAAAAAGAAAGAAAATCCTAGAAGGAACTAGAAGAAGAAAAGAGAGAGAAAAACGAACCAGAAAAAGAAGAAGAAGGAAAGAAAGAAAAAGGAGAAAGAAGAAGAAGGAAATGATTCAGCTGAGTTTAAGTAACTTGCATATTTTCTTCTTGTTTCGGTAGAAAAAGAAACTAATGAGAATGAGTTTTATGTGCTGAAAATAAAGGAAGAAAGGAGAGAACCAAGAAACCTATTCTTGATTTTCATAGATTTTCAACTAGATCTTAGTTATTTTAGCTTAGATAAACTATGAGTAGATTAAGTCTAAGCTCCCTTTTGGATATTAAAGCTTTATGGATTTTCTATTTGTATATTAGTTTGAATGAAGGTTTGTTTATTTGAAGGAAACCAAGAAAATCCAAGAAAAAAGCAAGAGGAAAGGCGAACGTAAGTTTGGACCTATTATAAATTAGGTGGGTAATATGTTTATAGTTGTGATGATGGGCTGAATTCTTGTTTGCTTATATGCTTAAATTGTTTGACTTTGAATTATTATGATTGTTGGAAAAAGCACTGTGATTTGTTATCTTGTTATGTCTTGAAAGATTTTACTGCATTTTGTATAAATGAAAAGAAGAAAAAGCACAAGAAGCATGAAAGTATGAATATGTGATGAAATAAGTTGAGCATCGAAATTTTCTTGTGTAGGCAAGAGAGATATCATTTCGCTTGTCACGTGCACATTGACTTAAAGCCTTCTCCCAGCTACCCGCTTGTAGCATATGAGCTCCTAAGAAAGGGACTCATTTGTTCATGATATAAACTTCGGTTTCTTCATTTCGTTCCATGGAATTCTCTCAAGCCATTATGTTTGGGCATTTCATGGTGATTTTTTGAGCACGACATACATTTGAGTGCTATGTTTTGATGGTTGAATGTACATGATATGATTTATTTGATAACATTTTTAACTATGTGTTCTGTGAGCTGGAATTGTGGATATTTTAAAATTGCTAGATTATATATACATATATATATATATATGCTTGATTGTTTGTGGCTCGTCACCAATGGCTATAAGCGTATTAGCCATTGAACTTCACACCTCACCCCATTATTTTCCCATTCCTCAGGTGTAGAACAAGCAGATCATTGAACCTTGCAAACTTTGGCAAACTCCAAGAAATCTATCTTTTATAACTAAGTTAGTTTGAATACATTTGGTAGCTTTGCAAGCATATTAAGCATGAGCATTCATGTTGTATTTTTGGATTATGCCACTATTTCGATCCTTGACATGTAATTAAAGTTATGTACAAACTCGGTTGTGTTTGAGAAATAAAAGTAAGAGTTGAAAATTTCTCTTTTGTACATGTTCAAAATTATCTTTTGTGTTGAGTTATTATTGTGGTTGGAAATGGAATTGTGAGTTCTTAGATGGCCCTGGATAGTTTTGAAATGAATTTTTATGTTAAGAGTCTGTTATGTTATGAGTTATGTATGTACGTTTAGTGATTATTGGATTCGAATCTTTTGGAAAATGTATAGAAGTTCATATAGGCAATAGAAAAAAGGGGACAAAAATTATGTTTTGATTTTCGTGAATAAACTGTATTAATCTAGGAAGAATTAGACAAAGTTGTTTTCAAAAAAATTATAGTTTATTCTCTTAGCTTTCTAATGGTATATAGTTTGTAATTTTTGAACATTGGAATTAAGAGTTATGATTTTTACAAGTTTGAGTGCACATTAGGAGTGCACGATCATGTCGTAGCACGATTGTGCTAAAACTCCTTTTTAACAGGACTGCACATTGTGATAGGCCCCCTTTATTCTCGAGAGTGCACGATCGTGCACTTACACGATTGTGACCTTACTTTGTCACCGTCGTGATCACTAAAGTCACAATTGTGACTTTTCTCCCTCACGGTCGTGACTTCTCTTAGTCACAACCGTGACTTTAATTCTTTTTATCACTCACGGCCGTGACTCCTCTTTGTCACGACTGTGACTTTTGATTTATCAGCTGTAAATTTTGCTCACAATGTGACTTCTTTATTTATTAAAGTTTATTTATTTTATTTTATTTTCTTTCTTTTCTCATTTGATCTCACAACTATGACTTCTTTTTAATATTAATGCCACCCAAAACTTTCGTAATATGGCCATGAAATAAGTACCGAGACCCGGCCCAATAGTCAGAATACAACACTGACAAAATCATAACTAATTAATTAGAACACATTCTATAATTGGTTTGCAGGGCATACACTAACAAATTTAACGTATTCAAACTATTACAAAACACACCATTACGAATCCTGATCACAAACTCAATGTCTTAGTTTACTTTCATGGTGGTGGCAGGAAGTTCCTTTTCTCCTTTGTACCACACCTTCCTGAAAACCTTTGGTCAAGCAGCTAACGTTCATTTGGTCTCTTTTGAGTATAGGTTAGCCTCAGAACATCGTCTTCCTGTGGCTTACAATGTATGTTTAATAACCATCCTGTTATGGTTATTAAACATACATTGGGCAATTCAATTAATGGTTGTGAATATTGAATTAATGTTGTAATTATATTAGTCTATATACTTCTAGCATTCTCCCACTTGGACAATATAATCAAACCACTATACAAATCTCCATCATCTAAAGGCAGTCAAATAAATCATATGGAATATCATATCAACATGATATATTTACTACAAATGATTAGGCCCTAGAGATGTTCAAATACAATAATAACCATTACAACAACATGTATGCAATACAACAACTGAGATTACGCATTTGTCTCCTTTTGTACCTGTCATTTCGTCAAACTACATATATATGTCAATATTAATAAGAAGTGACTGTAAATATCATTATGCATGTTTCATATATATATGAGTCATAAGCAATCCACACAAAGTACTAACATGTTCAATACAAAATAACAAATTCCCACTAATCTTATTAAACTAGGCTCTTAACAATCCCATACGGGAGACGTGTTCTGTAAACATACATATAGATAAGCCTTTTTTGAGTAGATCTGCTAACATGCTAGCTATAGGCGTATACTCAGCAGTAATGAGGGATTCAACGACTTTCTCTTTAACAAAATAGTACATTATATCAATATGCTTTGAGCAAGAAGTATTTCTAGTGTTCTTAAAGAAAGCTACAGCTACAGAGTTGTTATAATACAATTTTAGTAGACTCGAAATAAAGTCTACAATACCCAATGATGAAATGAAATTTCATAGCCATATTACTTGATAAGTTGCCTTATAACACGCCATATACTCTGCCTCCATTGTAGAGGACGCTGTGTCTGCTTGACACTTTTCCATGATACAACTCCTCCAGCCATTATATAGATGTAGCCTGAAGTGGACTTTTTATCATCCATACATCTTGCATAATCAACATCATTGAACCCAACTATATCAAGAGTGTCAGTTCGCCGATAAGTCAACATATGATCTTTGCTACCCTAAAAATACCTCATGACTTTCTTAGCAATTTTTCAATGAATAAATCTAGGATCACTTAAGTATTTTCCCAATACGCATACAATAAAAGCAATATCAGGGTATATGCATACTTGAGCATACATCAGACTGCCTAAAAGTGATGTATAAGGAACGACATTCATTTCATCTCTCTCTTTATCATTTTGTGGACATTGGGCCTTTAATAATTTTTCACCCTTCAATATTGGTGCCTTTCTAGGAGAACAAGAATGCATATTAAATCTTTTCAAGATCCGATCAACGTCAATCTTTTGAGACAATCGAAGAATCCCATTAGCTCTATCTTGGAGAATCTAAATTCCAAGTACATAAGAGGTCTCACTAAGATCTTTCATATCAAAATGGCTAAATAATGGTTGTTTTGTCTCAAATAATAGATCAGTATCATTAGAAGCAAGTATAATGTCATCAACATACAGTACCAGAAAAATGAAACTTCTCCTACTGAATGTCATATATATAAATTGATCAACTACATTCTCCTTGAAGCCATTTGCAGTGATAACAATATCAAACTTGAGATACCACTGCCTTGATGCTTGTTTTAACCCATAGATAGACTTCTTGAGCTTACAAACCACGTGTTCTTTACCAATCATCTCGAAACCAACAAGTTGGGTCATATAAATATCTTTATACATATCTCCATTCAAGAAGGCGGTCCTCACATCCATTTGATTGAGTTCTAAATTAAAATGAACAACTATAGCCATGATGATTCGTAGTGAATCTTTGGTAGACGTTGGTGAAAAGGTTTCTTTGAAATCAATCCCTTCTCTCTGATTATAACCTTTAGCCACAAGTCTAGCCTTATACCTTTCTACTTGTCCACTTGAGTCATGTTTGATTTTGTAAACTGACTTGCACCTAATGGGTTTGCAACCTTTAGGTAGTTCAAATAACTCTCAAACTCCATTTTGTGACATAGAACTCAACTATCTTCTATTGCATTCATCCACAACATAGATTGAGGAATATGTATGTTTCTTGATAACTGAATCGTTCAGTATTATCTCTCACATCAAACTCATGTTCCTACAAATAGACAATATAATCATTAGGAATAGCAAGTCTACGTGTTCTTTGTGATCTCCTGACAACAACTTCATCATCCCCAGCATCAATGACTTCATCCTGTGCTTGATTATGAGGTTCATCATAAGATACTACAATCTGTTCAATCATAGGGCCATCAGTAGGAGCGGAAGCGACTGGTACAGGGATTAGAATACGTTCTTCCTTAAATACAATTTCTCTTGACCTTTGACGTAAACCAAATTCATCTTTAAAATAGACAACTCTATTTGATTCTATAATTCTAGTCGTCTGAGATGAGCAATAGAATCTAAAACCCCTTAATCTGACGGTGTAGCCTATAAAGTAGCCATTAATAGTTTTCGGATCAAGCTTATTAGATTGTGGATTATAGGATCTTACTTCTACTTTGTATCCCTAAATATGAAAATGTTGCAAGCTTGGTTTCTGACTTAACCGTAACTCATATGGAGTCTTTGGGACTGACTTGCTAGGTACTTGATTCAAGACATAAGCAGCTATCTTCAATGCCTCACCCTACAAAAATTCTGGTAAACTAGAATGAATTAACATACATCGCAACATATCAAGAAGTGTGCAGTTTCTTTTTTTAGCGATTCCTTTCTGCCGAGATGTTCCTGACATGGTATATTTTTCTTCAATACCACATTCTTATAAGTATCTAGCAAAAGGCCCTAAATTCCTTCTACTTTCATCATAAGACCCATAATACTCTCAACCTCTGTCAGAATTAACTAACTTGATTTTCTTCTCCTTTTGAAGCTCAACATTTGTCTTGAAAATCTTAAACGCATCTAAAGATTCAGATTTTTCACGAATGAGCTCCACATGACTGTACCGGAAAAAATCATAAGTAAAAGTGATGAAATATTTATAACCACCCATAGCAGGTGGAAGAAATGGTCCACATATATCAATATGAATCTACTCTAACAATTCTAAGCACCTGTCTGTTTTACTTTTTCTAACCTTGGCAGTCAACTTTCCTTTAATACAATCAACACAGGCAATGAAATCTGAAAAATCAAGATCTTAAAGTATACCATCTTTTACCGACCTCTCCATTCTATTTTTAGAAATATGGCCTAAACGTTATACCATAACATCGAAGATCTCAAATCCACCCTTATACGTTTTAGAACTAACAACAATATTAAGAGAAGAGGAAGAAGCAACAGTAGCAACATCATTTAACTCAAATTTGTATAAATTTTCGTATAAAATTCCATTTCCCACCAAAAGAGAGTCACGATACAAAGTTAGTTTTCAGTTCCAAAAAGAAGACTATAACCTAGTCTATCCAAAATAAATAAAGAAATCAAATTCCTCCAAATAAAGTGTAAATAAGCGACATCATATAACTCCAAAAAGATGTCCTATATTTAACTATAGTCTAATTGTCCCAAAAAATTCAACTTGGACTTTGGCATCATCTCCCATATACACATGTTGCTCAGAACTAGTCAACCTTCGTTAACTTGTCAATTTTTGCAAGGAATTTGTAACGTGAATTGTTGCTCCAGTATCTAACCACCAAGTATTTGAGCTCACATCAATAATATTGGACTCTAAACAAACTATCACAAGACAATTACCTGTCTTCTCTATGTGATCTTTGAGCTTTCGGCAATCAGCTTTCTTGTGCCTAAAATTCTGACAAAAGTTGCACTTTCTTTTGAAAAATTTATTCTTCTGACTAATAGAAAATGAGCCTGCCTGTCCACTTTCTTTAGGACTAACAACTTTCTTCTTGAAAGGCTTTTGGTCACTTAAGCTATTAGAAGTTAACTTTATCTTTTGAAAATTGTTATGGTTTGTCATCATGGAGATGCTTCTTGCCCTTCCCTTTTTCATGTCATCCTCTTCCTTGGTAAGAATAGCAGTCATCTCTTAAACAGTCCATTACTCATTCTGAGCATTATAACTTAATATGATCAAATCAAATTTGGAAGGAAGAGTCCCTATCACAAACCATACTATGTAATCCTCACCAAGGTCCATATCCAAACCCTTAAGCTTATGGTAACAACCCATGAGCTTGTCGATGTGAGCCCTAATGTCACTTGTACCATCGTAAATGGTGTGATGAATCAGGTTCAAATACTTATTCTTCTCATTCTTTGAGAACTTCTTATACTTCTTTTTAATGGCAGCAAGAAAATCCCTTGCACTATCAGCCTTGGGAATACTATCACGAATGGATTCATCCATGTGATGCCTCATAATCATCAAACAACATCGGTTAGAGTATTTCCACTCCTCATAGGATTTCTTATCCTTCTTAGTTGCATCATCAACGGGTTTAGGTTGTGTATCA
The DNA here is from genome assembly GCA_026874005.2 of Erythroxylum coriaceum. NCBI lineage: Eukaryota > Viridiplantae > Streptophyta > Magnoliopsida > Malpighiales > Erythroxylaceae > Erythroxylum > Erythroxylum coriaceum. The sequence continues at coordinate 3,284 of JANQAP020733227.1, read as the reverse complement.
ATTCTCAAGGCCAAGTCATTCGCATGATAATTAAATTCATCATGAGAGATTCAACCCACTACTTGTGGTTCATTCCATTCAGCGTCAAGATGGTAGAGACTCTCGATTGCTTAAAGCTGAATAACTAAGAGCAATAACCATGATATGCATGTTAAAATAAAATCATCCAATTTGTGCTCTTTTTCTCAAAATTAAGTATATCATTCGTGTTAGAGTTTCTTAAACAAATATACAACTCAATTCACAGGTAAGAACAATTTATTAAATATTACAACCAAATCATTAATGTACTATCGAAAGGAAGACAAATTGTGCAGTTAATAATATTTTAATAAAATTTCTTCACTATATTAAGCATCCTACTAAGTAATAATTAACGACAGGATAATTAATTACGCGTATGGATCTTAATGTTATTTTAGAGGAAAAACAAAAAATTTTAAACAGATATTAATATTTTAAAAGTTCCTCGTCACAAATAGTTTCATATGCTTAATTTTACGACAAGTAAAAATAAACATTCATTATTGTCAACAAATAATGATATTTATGCCACAATAAAATTAAAACAATTAGAATTATCAAATAAAAAACACTAATTAATCTTGTTCATAAACATATGAAAAGATAGAATAAAAATGGAGCAAAATGATGAAAAAAAAGGTCCAAAAACAACCTTTCACGTGCCCCCACACGCCACTGTTCAATTTTTTAAAAAATTATTATTATTATTTTAATATTTTAAAAAATTATTAACAGGGTTTGGGACGATGCCGTATGGGTCATCCCTGACCTTAAGTCGGGTACGCAAGTCGACCTCGCGGGTGCACAAGTTTGACTCGCCTAAAACTTTACCTCCGACCACCCATTTTTGACAAAACTTGAGAGGTTTTCTTCCATTTTTCATGCTCTATAAATTTCCAATACCCATTTCAGCCAAAAATACTCCAAAATTTGAAAGTTTCTAACCCATTTCGGCCATTAACGAAATCCTTAAAAATTTCAAAAAATCTCACCCGAAAACTGAGATTTATTTGCCCAAAACAAAGTTAAAAGGTAATAACAATAACCAAAAACAGTTTCTACACCTTCAATGCATCATTTCGAAATCATTCATGCCAAAAAACCGATTTGAAAAAATAGGTTTATACCCAAATATAAGCCCTAAAATCAAACGACCATGGAGCTACGATACTAATTGTTATTCATAAATGCAGTCATCAATAACTATAATACCAAGGTCCACATTCTATTTAGAGCATTAACTACACAATAAATGAACATACTTCTAATGTTAGGCATAGAATCTTGATTCATTCTCTCCATTCAAGACACCACAACCTATCAATATTCAACAAACTTGTGCAAGAGAGAAAGCTTATGGTAGAAGACCCTTGTTGAACTTTCACCGTACACACCCACGACAACTATTACACATTTTCACCATATGTTATATTTATAACATGTTTTGCCCTAATGGATAGAATAAGGCTTATTTTGTCATTTTATAGATGTGAAGAGCTATAATTTAATGAGCTAACCTATAGTTATTACGATACTACCATGTGCCTCAAATGCAATTAATAAATTAACTATCTTATTATGATTATTAAACGTACATTGAGCAATCCAATTAATGGTTTTGAATATAAAATTAATGTTATGATTATATTAGTCCGTATACTTCTTACGGTTTTTGGCCGGAGATAGTGCTGGCTGTAACATAGCATACAACATGGGCATGAAGTACAGTCATGAAAAACTGGTTGTTATTAACCCGAAAGGGATTGCTCTTATACATACGTATTTCTCGGGCAAAGATCCAATTGGTAGCGAGTCTTGCAAGGATATGAAGATGCAGGAAAGAATCGGTAACTTGTGGCCTTTCTTGTTTCCAACAACAAGTGGGTTAGATGACCCTTTCATTAATCCTGCGGCTGATCGAAATTTGGCTACTCTGAATTGCTCCAGGGTGCTTACTTTTGTTGCAGAAAAGAATAGGTACATGTTAACAGACAGGGGATGGTTATATTATGAGGCGTTAAGGAAGAGTGGATGGGGAGGAAATGTAGAGATTATGGGGTCCAAAGGTGAAGATCATTGTTTCAATTTGTTCAGATGTGGTTCTGAGAAATCAAAGGCTATGTTTGAAAAGCTTGTTTCTTTCCTGAATGATCAACAGGAGAATGGGGATTATAGAGTTTGAAGCAGAGGGTCGTTGTTTGTTTCTTTCCTGAATCAAGACAACTCTTATATGTTTCCGTTCTTCACTTTTATGTTCTTGCTTTTGTCTTCAACTTAATAAGTTGATCTGACTTAATTCTGCTAGTGTACTTCATTTTTCCTCGAAGTATGGGTCATAAATGAAAACGTTTGATTCGTAACAGCTTCACTTCAATATGTTGGAAAGATTGGGGAATTGAGAAGGGGGTGTTCCATCAGTCACAATAAAGGAATAGAACAGAGAAAGATGATATCAGTGAGTCAAAACTTTAGTAGGTACCTATCTTTCAGTCATTATTAATAATGAACATGCAGCAATAGAATAAAAAGCTTCAAGTGAATTGTAGACATTTTATTCCATGCTTAAATAGAGTCCAAGAGTCATAAACAGATGGATACCATTTTTCAAGTTACAAGCTTTATTTCTTCCACCTTCACACTATCTTCAATCCAGACAAACTCATTCAAGACCACTTAGGGTGGACATTCATGAAAGAAGCAATTTTCTGTAACATAGCAACGGAGTTCTCACATGAAAGCTTATTCAAATGGAACACATGCTCCTCTTCTTCAGCTTCCATAATCTCAATCTCACCACTCCATCCACTCTTCTTAAGATTCTCATAGTAAAACCATCCCCTATGTTTCAACATATCCTTTTGCGCAACAGTTACAAGAACCTTGGAACACCCCAATTTAGCTAAGTTTGGATCAGCACCAGGATTGATAAGAAGGTCATCGCAGCTACTGGTGGTGGGATGTGCAAATCGCCAAATGCGACCCACTAGTTCTCTGAAAGCTGTAACGTTGACCTCATCACCAACTGGTTCTTCGCCTAAGAAATATGGATGAACCAATATAATCCCCAACAAATCAAAACCAGCTAGTTTCTCCTTACCATATCTCATAGCCATTTGGTGTGCTATGGTTGCACCAGCACTATCTCCAGCAAAGAAAACTTTCCTGAGGTCAGCATGAGAGTTCAGCCATTCTTCAGGACCATTTCCATGAACGTGAGAAGCAACCCACTTGAGAGCAGTCCAACAATCATCGAAAGCGAT
>JANQAP020731012.1:0-12856 GCA_026874005.2 Erythroxylum coriaceum | reverse complement strand
TAATATCATCAATCATATGTCTATCACATATTTAATCACTTTATCCATCATCCACTAAATTCAATTCAAGCTTCATTCAAGCCTAAATGCATCATAGGAAAGCACCTAACCATTTTTTGTGTCAAACCACATATAAAAGAAGTATATTTCACTTGATAACCATTCCCATTTTCCAGCTTTTCTAACTCTATTTTTAGGTCAATTTTGTATGACCATTTTGATCTAGAAAATTAATTGTTTAGGCAACACCTTCTCATAAAAAAATGTTCCTATATGTCTTAAGGTTCTAACAACATTAAGTTCATACAGCTTGGTTCAGTATTCTGCGAATTATACCCAAAATACTACAGACTATTCTCAAACAATGACAGCACCAAGTACTCAACTTCAAGCCAAATTTCAAAACCTTTATAGATAGAATTCAAATTCAATTCCTTCATAAAAATTGTATTAATATCTCTCTAATTTAATATAAATTAAAAATCATCCCATTTGGATATCTACAAGTTAAGATATGGCTAAAATACAGATGCTTATTCAGTGGAAACACTCCATCTAACATATTCCAGCATAGGGGTCTATCACAGGCAGTATTAGGGAAACAAACATAACTCGAGCTCTAATCAATATTTTCTCAAGAAACTTTCATAGAGATCAAGTTAAGACTATATCTACAACTTTCATTCTTTGAGTTTCTTCAAATTCGTGCTATAAGAATATGAAAGATAGATCGAAAGATGAAAAATGAAATTGATACTAGATTTTCAACTTACCTTGATAACATCTTTCCTTCTCCTCTTCTCTCCCCCTTTTTCTCTCCTCTTCTTATTTTCATTTTTCTCCCTCTTCTAACCTTAGGGCCGACCTTCTCTCTCATTTTTATTGCCTTTTTCATTCATTTTCTCTAGAAAATTCAAAGAAAGTCAAACTAATTCAAGTGTCACCATTCCATTGGTCCATGTGTCACCATTCTATTGGTACATATGTTATCCTTCTATTGGTCCATATGTTACTATCCTATTAGTCCATGTGTCACTTACTTTAGGCTCCACATGTAACTCATTTAAGCCTCCATATGTCACTACCTATAAGGCTACACATGTCACCAATTGTAAGGCTACATATGTCACCAATTGTAAGGCTATATATGTCACCATTTGTAAAGCTACACATGTCAGCATTCTATTGCTCCACATGTCACAAGTCTAAGGTGCCATTTGTGACAAATTTAAAGGGCCACTTGTAGCAATTATACTCAAGCCACTCATCATTCATTTAACTGAGCCATTTGTCACTTATTCTCAATGCTATATGTCACCATTTCATAGGCCTAATCAACCTAAATTCCCATGTATCAATTTGTCTTGCTCTTTAACATTTTTACTAAATTTAGGTGCACACACCACTTTATCAATTACTCAATTATATCAATATATTCCCAATTCACTAGTTATAATATGTCAAATAAGATTCAAGACATAACCAACACACAATTGCGTCATAATCATTTAAAATCTTTCTTATCCTAGGATATGTCAATTGAGTGCATATACTATCTTTACAATGTTTCTAAATCATGATTCGTGTGTGTATGCAAATATAATGAATGCCAATGGAATACTCTTCATATATTCTCACATGATATGGCTCTATCTAACAATTAATCCTTAAGTGTAGGAATGGGCTACTACATTATAGGTGTTGGAGTAAGGATTGTTACCCCCTCCTTTTCCATACTGGGTTCCCATATAATTCACTTGCTCTGGATTGCTTTCCTTCATCAAGTAATAGTCCATGGTATCATAGTCCATTTGTCCACAAAGTTTACACTTTAGTTGTATGGCTTTCACCGGGGCTGAGGACGAAGCCTTTATATTGTTGAGCTGTCGCGTGAAGTTATTGATTTCGCGTGCATTTATGTCATTTGATCGATAGCCACAATTCCTCTTTGCTTTAGGAATGAAGTAGTCTATCTACTCCACTCGTTCATCCATAGGAAGTTATTACTCACCATCTCCTCTATTAGTTCTTCCGCTTCATCAACTATTTTGCTCATCAGTGATCCTCCTAAAGCTGCATCAATCGTGCCTCTCGTCGGTGGGTTTACTTTATTATAAAATCTTTGCAACAAGAATTCCTTGGGTAAGTTATGGTGTGGGCACTTCCGTTGCAAATCCTTGTATCTATCCCACGCTTTGTAGATTGATTCCCCATCACCTTGCTAGAAGTTGGTAATTTCCTTGAAGATCTTAGTGGTCTTAGTCAAAGGGAAATACTTATCTAAGAAGCACGAACTAGCTGATCTTATGTTGTGACATTGGCTGGGTTAAGGGAGTGGTACCAAGTCTTTGTTCTATCTCTAAGGGTAAAGGGGAAAAGCCAAATTCGAACTGCATCTTCTAACATCTGATGGTACCAAATGGTATCATAGATTTAAAGGAAGTTCGTTATATGTGCATTGGGATCTTCGTTTGTTAGTCCATAAAATTGCACATTTTGTTGAAGCATGTTTAGGAGGGTTAGTTTTATTTCAAATGAGGTTGCTTGAACGGGCAGCCTAGCTACTCTTTGATTAGCCGCATTGAACCCTGATCTCATGAAGTCCATAAGGGTCCGTTATTGACATCCTTTGTTTGCTTCGTGGTCCATTTTCTGCTAAAATTCCTTATCTATTGTTGATTTCACGATTTCTTCTTCTTCTTCGCGTCGAGTTTTCTTAATGGTTCATTCTAGTCGAGTGATGTCTAAGTCTAAAATTTCAGTTACATGACTCGAACCTCTCGTGACTCTTATGTTGATGTAAGAGCACAATTTCAGAAATAGAAAAGAAAGAATGAAAACAAAAATTAAAAACTAAACTAAACATCTTAAACTATAGAACTAAAATAATCGCCTCCTCAACAACGATGCCAAAAACTTGATCACAAGTTTCTGATATAAATAAGTTTTAATAATTTAATCTTAATATTCTGTTAGTGCACGAGTCGTTCATATAGTACCTAAGGTGTTGATCCCACAAGAGGGTTAATCTAATCCTAAAATCTGAGGCCAGAAATAATTCGCAACAATTTAAAATGAACAAAACTAAAGTAAGAAATTAATTCAATCACACAATTCAAACTTAAGAATCAATTACGAAATAATAAAGAAATAGCAGATGCAACACCTAATCAAGAATTAACTTAAGAACTACCAATTGAAAGAAAGAGGAATTTTATCTGACTTTAATGAAAACCTAACTGATTATAAATTACTGGATTACCAATTCTAGACGGTCCTAGGGTTGATTACTCTCTCTCTAGCTATAACCATTGACCCTATTTATCAACCCTAATCAGATTATGGGAATTCCAATCTCTTGATTAGCAATCTATCCAAAATTTAAATTAGATCTGAAGTTGTCCAAAAACTACTGAAAACCTATGCAAGATCTCTTTTCACACAAATTTACCGATTTGATTTAATTCTTGTTCAATTAAATCACCTAACTATCGTTAGCCCAATTTAATGATTTTTCACTCGGTTCACCCTCTTAATTTATCACTGATTTATGTAATTGCAGAAATTAAATCATAAGAAATCCAATAAAAGCACAACAATCAAATTTCATTAATATCAAAGATAAAACAACCTGAAGGTGAGTTTAGACATTCCTCAACATTCAAACAATCCTATCATCAACAGCTATCCCAAATTCTATACAATCATAAAATTGAAACAAAACTAAAAATAGAATCGGAATGGATGACAGAGGTAGCAATGGCAGGAAACTTCCTGTTCCAGGAAGTACTTCGTGTAGGCTTCTTCTCTATGTCCCTCTTCGTTCTTCTCTTTCTCAATCTCTTGATGCACTCTCTAGGGTTTCTAAATTATGGCTGATACAAAAGCTCCTTCTCTGTGTTCTTCTTGTTCTTTAAATACCTTTGTGTTTTGAGTAGTCTTAGGGTTTTCTCGGGTGAAAAAGGTTCAAAAAATCCCTCGAAACTTGACGTTTTTACTTGTTTACACGTCTGGCCACGATTGTGGCCTGCATCCTACCCTTTTATCACAATCATGGCAATCGGGCCATGATTGTGGGCTATGTCATAGTCTTCTATCACGATCGTGGCATATAGACCATGATCGTAGGCTGGCTCTAGTGCTTTTGTCACAATTATGGCCTATTGTGCCATGATCGTGGGCCGTTGTTTCGGCCCGAATGTCTTTGAAACTTCTCCGTTCTTTGATGCTGACCCTGAAACACTAACAAACACAACAAGGTACCTCAAAAATATAGTATTTAAGCTCAAAGACTTATACTAACCCATAAAAACACTTAAACACACAAACTAGCACAATTCTAACCTAAACACTCAAATTAACACTTAATACATAACAAGCTAAGCACTAAAACATGATGCAATTCACACCTATCATTAGTAACATCTAATGATCCCGTTTCATTAGGGACAACATAACTTAGGTTAGATAACCCGAGAGTATGAGGTTGCTATCTATATTGATTGTTTTTCACTTCGTAATGTAGCTGCTAAATTAAATCTAGAGATCGTATCCTAGGTTGTTCGTAGTTAGGTTTACTTAATGATCGTATCTTGATAAACACAACCTAAGGGAAAACCAGGATTAGTAGAGCATTTTATTAGTCTCAGATCAATAGTCTAAAGAGAGTTATAAAGACGTTAGGATGATGAAATACGCTTGATCATGTTTAGGTCAATATTAAACTTAGAACCGGACCTTAACCATATTTGAGACTTTAATCATTTTTGACTACTTTCTTTAATTTGTTTTTGATAGTTTCATTTGATTTTATTTTCTAAATTGATTAAAATCTAAAAAAACCCCTTTTTTGTTATATTTTCCAATCATCAATTAATTTTGTTATGGAAATTAACTAAACATTCCTTGCGGATTCGATCTCAACTCACCCTAACTGTAAGATTTAGTATGCAGAGTTAGGTAAAGTTTACAACGTAATCAACATACACTGTCAAATTTTGGCGCTATTGCTCGGGAGTGTGGTAGTTTAATTTTTGTATTTGATTTTAGTTGGTGTTTTGTGAATATATTTTTTACAATTATTTCCTTTTGTTATTTGTTAATTTAAAATTTTGTGAGTTTTGGTGTATGGTAATTACGAGATCTCCTTGTAAAGAAATTGAGCGACTTGATCTAGAGATTGACAGAACATTACGAAGATTGTGTAAGGAAGCAAGGTTAACTTTGGTAGAAAAATCAAAAGTGGAATCCGAATAGATGATGGAAAATATAAGGACATTGAGGGAGTTGGCTATACTCCATTTAACTCAAAGACTGTTATGCATAACATTTACGAATTTTACTGACCATGTTACCTTTGAGTTAAAATTTGGATTAATTCACTTATTGCCTAACTTTCATGATCTTGCAGGTCAGGATGCACATAAGCATCTTAAGGAGCTTGACATGGTTTGTCTAAACATGAAGCGTCCCGGGGTGACTGACGAGCAAAACTTATTGAGAGCCTTCCTGTTATCAATCAAAGATGTAGCGAAGGATTAGCTATTTAACTTACCGACTGGAAGCGTAAACACATGGCTAGAGATGAAGAGACTATTCTTGGATAAATATTTTTCGGCCTCAAAGACGGCGTATTCGGTAGGAGATATGTGGTATGAAATAGTATAGCGAAAAATCTTTTTATAAGTACTGGGAGCGGTTCAAGAAGTTATTTACAAGTCATATGCATCACAACATACCGGAGCAATTTCTCATCTAATATTTTTATGAAGGACTGCTACTGATGGAGAGGGGTTTGGTTGATGTAGCGAGTGGTGGGGCACTTTGCGAGAAGAGTCCCATTGAAGCTAGGATCTTACTTAAATGGATGACTGTGAACACAAAACAATTTAGCACTCGCAACGATGTTTGAGGAGTAAATAAGGTAAGTAATTCATCCAGTGAACATCGTTTAGATGAACTAACATCCTTTGCAAGGTAGACTGCAGTTGGACAGGAACAAGTAAAAGTTTGTGGGATATATTCAAACATAAGCCATCCCTCTAATGAGTGTTTGATGTTACAAGAAGGAAATATGGAGTATGTGAATGTTGTAAGAGGGAACCTCAAGAATCAATACAACCCATACTAACAAACATAAAACCAGGTTGGAGGGACACCCCAACTTGAGTTATGGAGGGAACAAATAACAAAATTACTTCCAAATCGGTTACAAGGAGCATAAGGATTTTAACGAAGGCTGTATGGAACACAAAGAGCTTCCTTGTCTAGTTTAGGTACATCTCTTGATGAGTTTATTAAGACATTTACTACTAACAATCTCTAATTTCAACAAAGTCTATAGTAGTAGATACAACAATTTTAATAGGGTTTACAACAAATCCAGCAGGAAATAAAAGCAAGCTCATAGAACATTGAAAACTAAGTCAGTCAAATGGTAGTGAGGCTCAATCGCTTAGAATCATAAAGTGGAGGAAAGCTACCATCCCAACTTGAGGTGAACCCAAAGAATATCAGTGCCATAACCCTAAGGAGGAGAAAGAAGATTGAGGGTTCCAAAAGAACACCCTCGAGGATTGCCACCGAGGATGAGATCGAGAAGGAATCGGGGAAGGAAGAAAATTCGTCATCTAGTATAAAGATAAATTTTGAAAGCCCTAATATTGTTAAAACTAATCCTCCACCTTTTCTGAGTAGATTGACAAAACCGAACAGAAAGGAGAAGGACAAAGAGATATTGGAGACTTTCTAAAAAGTGGAAGTCAACATACCTTTGCTAGAGGCAATTAAGCAAGTACTAAGGTATGCCAAATTTATTAAAGAGTTGTGTACACAAAAGAAGAAATTGGGGTGATGAAAAAGTAATGATGGGTGAAAATGTGTATGTGGTACTTAGAAAGAAGATGCCTCTAAAATGTCGGGATCCAGGTATGTTTACCATTCCTTGCAAAATTGGTAATACTATGATAAGTAGAGCTATGTTGGATTTGGGTGCTTCTGTTAATGTGATGGCTCGTTCGATTCAAGCTTCTTTGAATTTGAGTCCATTAAAAGAAACGAGTGTAATCATACAACTGGCTAATTGCACTAATGCCTATCTTGATGGTGTAGTGGAGGATGTTTTTGTGCAGGTGAATAAGTTAATGTTTCCTGTATATTTTTATGTTATGGATATGAATGAAGACATTTCATGAAATTTGATACCTATCTTTTTGGGGATATCATTTCTTAATACGACTCAAACTAAGATAGATGTTCGTGAGGGCACCCTCATTATGGAATTTGAGGGGGAAATGATTCATTTCAATATTTTTGGTACCATGAAACATCCTTCTGATGATCATTGTGTTTTTTGTATTGATGTGATTGATCCTTTGGTACAAGAAAATTTTAAACTAAATTGAAAGGATCATTTAGAAATGGTTCTAACTGAGGATATGGAAGTAGAAGCCAACATTAATGTTAAGATGGGAGAAGAGCTTATGGAAAAGCCAACTACTTTGGAATCATTGGACAGCTCTCTAAAATGGTATGACTTGGCTTCTATACAACTAGCTGAAGCTCACCAGAAGTTGTTACCTTATGATGTGCAGGCACCAGAATTGGAATTGAAGTCACTCGCCACACACCTGAAGTGTGCCTATTTGGGAGATAAATAAACTCTCCCAGTTATCATTTTGGTGGAGTTAAGTTCAAATCAAAAGGAGAGGCTCATTCGACTGCAAAGCCATAGGGTGGACTATCAAAAATATCCGAAGGATAAGCCCTTCCATATCCATGAACCGCATTTTATTAGAGGATGATGTAAAATCCATAAGTCAAGCTCAGCATAGGCTGAATACTCCAATGATAGAAGTTGTAAAGAAGGAGGTGTTAAAGCGTCTCGATGTTAGGGTGATCTACCTGATCTCCGATAGTAAGTAGTAAGTAATGTCTAAGTGGTTCCAAAGCAATTTGGAATCATCGTTCTGACAAAATAGGAAAGTGAGCTAGCTTCCACCTGAATGCAAACTGGGTGGCGAGTATATATTGATTGTAGAAAGTTAAACTCTGCTATTCGTAAAGACCACTTTCCCCTTCCTTTTATTGATCAGATGCTTGAGAGATTGGCTGGCTATGACTATTATTATTTTTTAGATGGTTTTTTAGGCTATCTTCAGATTCCGATCGCATCAGAAGATCAAGAGAAGACCATATTTATATGCCCATTAGGTACGTTTGCTTACCGAAGGATGCCATTCGGATTATTTAACACACCTACCACATTCCAAAGGTGTACGGTAAGCATTTTTTTAGAATATGTTGAGAAGATTATTGAGGTATTCATGGATGATTTTAGTGTGTATAAATTTTCTTTTGATGAATGTCTTGAGAATCTTGCCATTATCTTGGAATGATGTATAGAAACTAACCTTGTCTTGAACTAGGAAAATTTTCATTTTATTGTGGATCAAGATATAGTTTTAGGCCATGTGATATCTGATAAGGGTATTAAAGTACACAAGTCTAAAGTTGATCTTATTTCTTCTTTATCTTACCCCTCTACAATGAGGAAAGTGCATTTTTTTCTTGGGCATGTAGGTTTTTATTGAATATTCACTAAGGACTTTTCGAAAATAACCGCACCACTATGTAAGCTTCTATAATAAGATGTCTCCTTTTAGTTCAACGAGAAGTGAAAGGAAGTGTTCAACAAACTTAAGGAGCTTCTGACATCCCTATTGGTGATTCAACCGCCAGATTGGAACTTGCCCTTCAACATCATATGTGATGTGAGCGATTATACAATGGGGGCGGTTCTAGGACAAAGAGTGGGAAAAGCTTTGCTTGCCATCTACTATGCTTCAAAGACTCTAAAACTAGCTTAATTGAATTATTCCACTACGAAAAAAGATCTGTTATTTGTGGCTTTTGCTTTGGAAAAATTTCGATCGTATTTTCTTAGTGCTAAAATGATTATTTATTCTGACCATGCAGCTTTACGATACTTGCTCACAAAAAAGGAAGCAAAACCCAGGCTGATTAGATGAATTTTCCTTCTTTAGGAATTCGACTTGGCGAACAGAGATAAGAAGGGGACAGAAAACATGGTGGTGAACCATCTCAACTGTTTGATAAAGGAAGAAGATGATTTCTCTCTGCGAGAAACCTTTTTGGATGAGCAATTATTTTCTGCCGATGTGACACCACTATGGTATACAAACATTGTCAATTTTTTAGTTACTAATAAATTACCTGTTGGTTGTCAAAGGCTTAGAGGGATAAGTTATGGAGTAAAGCGAAGTATTACGTATGGAATGACCCGTATCTTTGGAGGCACTGTGCAGATCAAGTCATCAAGAGGTGTGTACTAAAAAATGAATCATCATAAATCTTAGCTTTTTGCCATTCTCACGACATATTGGAGTGAGAAGGATAGCTCATAAAGTTCTAGAGAGTGGCTTCTACTAGCCAACATTGTTCAAAGATTCATACCTTCTGCAAATCCTATGATAGAAGCCAACGATCAGGTAACTTGTCCCGTAAGGATTAATTGCCATAAACTCCTTTGCTTTTTTATGAAAATTTTGAAATTTAGGGCATTGATTTTATGAGACCTTTTCCTCTATCTTTTGGCTTTATTTATATATTGCTTGCGGTTGATTATGTTTCTAAATTGGTGGAAGCCAAAGCCACTAGGATTGATGATGCAAAGGTTTTTGCATATTTTGTTAAGGATATCATTCTTTCTAGGTTTGGGATACCGAAAGCCATCGTTAATGATAGAGGAACCCACTTTTGCAACAAGGTGATGGAAGCAATGTTTATAAAATATCACATCACCCATAAATTTTATATTGCTTACCATCCCCAAACCAATGGCCAAGTTGAGGTCTCAAATCAAAAAATCAAGTTAATCCTGAAGAAAATCATGCAGCCGAATAGGAAGGATTGGAATGTAAGACTAGAAGACGTATTATGGTCCTATGGGACGGATTACAAAACACAAATTTGGATGTCACCGTATAGGCTAGTGTTGGGAAGCCATGTCATCTTCTAGTGGAATTTCAACATAAAGCATATTTGGCTATCAGAAGATGCAACATGGATTTGGACAATATGAAAGTGTATAGGAAGTTACAGCTTTAAGAGTTAGAAGAGATGAGGAATGAATCATATCAAAATGCAGCGATATATAAGGAAAGGACGAAAGCTTTTCGTGATAAGAATATTCATAACATTTTATTTAACTATTCTTAAAATAAATTGATAGGTGTAAATTGCATCATTTTTTAGGGTATATTTTGATACATGTTTAGTTGTTAATTCAATCATTTGGTATGTGTTTAGGTTCGAATTGTGTTAGTTTGTTAATTATTTGTGTTTTAAATGTTTTATGGGTTAGTATAAGTTTTTGAGCTTAAATATTATGTTTTTGAGGTACCTTAATGTGTTTGCTAGTGTTTCAGGGTCAATTTCGAAGAATGAAGGAATTTTAGAAGACATTTGAGTCGAAACAACGGCAGGCCAAAATCATGACAGAGGCTCAAATGTGGGCCACAGTCATGGCCTGCATTCGATAGACACGTAGACACTCATGAACTTCATATTTTGAGGGATTTTTTGGACCTTTTAGACCCTAGAAAAACCCTAGGGTTACCCAAAACATAAAAGAGTATAAAAAAACAAAAAGAGGAAAGAAAAAGAGAGCTTTTGCATTAGCCACCTTGAGAAACCCTAGAGAGAAATCATCGAGAGATCAAGGAAGAGAAGAAGGAAAAGAGAAGAGGAGAAGAAGCTGACTCGACGTACTTCCCAGATTAGAAGGTTTCTCAATATCACTACCTCTCATCATCCATTTGATTGTATTTCATGTTTAATTTTAGTTTTGTTATTGTATAGAATTAGATTGAACAGTTGGTGATAGGATCTAGAATGTTGAAGATGTTATAAACTCACCTTCGAAATTTTACTCTTGAATTAATAGAAATCTGATTGTTTATATGTTTATTAGATCTATTGTGATTTAATTCTACAATTTCATAATTTGGTAATAAACTGAGAGGGTGAATCAAATAAAAAAAAGGTTAAATTGAACTAACAAGAGTTAGGTGATTTAATAGAATAAGAACTGAATCAGATCGAGAAATTCTGCGAAGAGCAATCTTATATAGGGCTCTAATAGTTTATTAGAGAACTTTATAACTAATTAGGGTTTTGGATAGGTTGGAAAATGAGAGATTGCAACCACCATAATCTGATTAGGGTTTATGATTTAGGGTTAATGGTTATAACTTGAGAGAGAGTAACCTAGGATAGTCTAAAACCAGCAATCCAATAATTCATAATCAGTTAGGTTAACATTAAGGATAGGTAAAAGTCACACATATAATCATGAATCAAAGGACATTTCTAGGGTTGTAATGTGGGTAAAGGTAAGATGAGATGTATTTTGGGTAATGTAGCATAAAAGCCATCAAGTTAGTGAAGCAAAAGTAACACTAAATGAGATATCAAGTAAACAAGTTAACATTCATTGAAAACTAGGTATCGTCAGCTATTACAAGTGCAACAATTATATTTCACAAATCAATTCAACTCTTACACCATAAACTATATCAATATAACACTAAGAGTGCTTCATCCAAAACAATATCTGCCTCGTATACAATATATTTAAACTACCCATTCAATACAACTTAAGGAGGATAAACCAGTAATTAATAACTTTTCAAAACAATTGTATTTCCTCCTTGATACTTTTATTACCACTTATGCTTTTTTTCTTGATTTTTCTCTCTCTCTCTCTCTCTTTCCAAATATAACAGTAATAGAAGCTACATTAACATGGGAACTCATAACATAGAATTTTCATAAATACAACAACCCATATGTATGCATGTACCTACACTTAGGCTTTTGTACATAATAGGTGTACATTATACTATATTTTGATAGATGTTTAAGTGCACTTTTGAGTATTTCTTAGATGATTATCATATATATAGGCTTAGAATTATTTTATTATTAGTGTTTGTTTATATTCTAAGTGTTTAGATAGTTTTGAGCATGATTTGGATCTTAATTTTATGTTTTAAGAGGTGTTTGATGTGTGTTTGAGTGTATAGAAACAGGAAATTGAAGAAAAGAGAAGAATTGGAAATATGGAAGCATGCCACGATCTTGACAGAGAGCGCAGACAACTATTCCAGTGAATTTTAGCTTTTCCAACAATCGACTCTCTTTGTAATTTTAATGTTTTGGGGTTAGTTTTGGAATCAAATTAAGTGGATAACCCGTAGAAAGAACTCTAGAATCCTTAACAAATATTTAAGAACATAAAACACTTAGAACAGAGCAGCCACCGTGTTCCAAAGTGAGAGAGTAAGAAGGACGAACAAGAAGAGCAATCCAGAAATTCCAGATTTCATGTTTGAGTTCAAATCAAGTTCTTTCTTTCTTTCCTTTGTTTATTTCATTAAATTTGATGTGTAACTTGGATTTGAATATTTTATTCACATTTAGGATGCTTTAATTGTTAGATTTAGATTTGTTCTTGAGTTGTTTTGTGACTTGATTGTTATTTAATTCAATTCAATTTTCTGGTGTCGTAATGTTTGGGTATGCTAATAATTCAATAATAAATTGAGGGAGTGAATCAAAAGTAATCCGATTAGGTTGGATAATAAGAGTTAGTTACCTAATAAGTCTTCAAAATACGAAATTGATAATCATATGAAGAGAGATCTTGTTTCAAAACCTGATTATTTGATAAATGACTTAAGAACTAGTTGAAAATGTTAGGTAGATTTTATGAATCGAGAGGTTACAAAATTTAGAATTTTGTAATCAATTAGGGTTAATTGATTAGGTCTTG
>JANQAP020730690.1:0-12859 GCA_026874005.2 Erythroxylum coriaceum | reverse complement strand
TTATTTGTAATGCAATAATTAAACAGGGATTGTTCTTTATAGAACCTATTACAGGCTCACTAAACATCACAGAATTGTTAAAACCAAGACAATCTAATGTCTCTAGCATTACTTCAAAATATCTGTGGCATTTCAGAACGAGTCATATCAATCAGACAAGACTTCACAGGTTACTAAAAGATGGGATCCTTATAGGCTTGGATAATGACCCATTACCCACCTGTGAATCTTGTATTGAAGGAAAAATGACAAGGTCTCCTTTCCTTCCAAAGGAAATATATCTGAATCTATGTTAGACCTGGTATATATTGATGTGTGTGGGCTCATGAACGTACAAGCTAGAGGAGGTTATGAATACTTCATAACGTTTATAGATGATTACTCTAGATATGGCTATTTGTATTTGATGCATAAAAAGAGTGAGTCCTTTGAAAAGTTCAAAGAATTCAAAGCTGAAGTTGAGAAGTAGCTAGGCAAGCCATTAAAACAACTTCGATCGAATTGAGGTGGTGAGTACTTATCTGGAGAGTTCTATCAATATTTAATTGACAGAAAAATTGTTTCCAACTTGTCAGCTCCTTGAACACCTCAACAGAATGGTATAGCTGAGAGGAGAAATAGGACTCTATTAGAAATGGTAAGATCAATGATGTCCTACGCTAGCCTTCCAAAATCGTTCTGGGGATATACCATACAAACAACAACTTATCTTCTTAACTTTGCTCTATCCAAATAGGTTCCTAAAACACCTAGGGAGTTATGGACTGGCCAAGTGCCTTCATTGCGGCACTTAAGGACTCGGGGCTACCCAGCCCATGTTCTAGGGCTTGAATCCGCAAATATGGAACCAAGGTCAGAAGTATGTTTATTTATAGGATATCCTACGGGTACTCAAGGGTACTATTTTTACAGTCCTCAGGATAAGAAGGTATTTATGTCGATAAATGCAACTTTCCTAGAGGAAGAGTTTGTGAGAAATCATAAAGGAAGAAGTGAAGTAGTACTCAAAGAGTTAGCTATTTCATCTAAAACAAGAGTTGATTTGGATATAGCAGAACATGATGTCGAAATGGATTCAAGAGTTAAATCGGAAGAGCAACTTGAACATCAAGTAATGCCTAGACGTACTGGGAGGGTTGTGAGACAACCAAATAGGTATCTAGGTCTAGGAGAAGGCATTATAACCGTCTCAAACCAAGAAAAAATAGATCCCATTACTTATACACAGGCTATTAATGATGATCATGTAGAAAAATGGCTCGAGGTGATGGAATCAAAAATAGATTCCATGTACACTAATGAAGTCTGGATCTTTGTAGATCTACTACCAGATGTAAAAGCCATAGGGTGTAAATGGATCTATAAAAGGAAAAGAGGATCAAATGGAAAGGTAGAGACCTTTAAAGCTAGATTGGTAGCTAAAGGCAATACTCAAAAGGAGGGTATAGACTATGAGGAGACTTTTTCTCCAGTTGCCATACTTAAGTCCATCAGAATTCTTTTAGTCATAGCAGCCTATTTCGATTATGAAATATGGCAAATAGACATCAAGACCACATTTCTTAATGGGGATCTTGAGGAGACCACTTATATGGCCTAACCAAAATGATTCATTGAGCCAGGTAATGAACATAAGATATGCAAATTGCAGAGGTCCATTTATAGGCTTTAGCAAGCATCTAGGTCTTGGAACATAAGGTTTGATAAGTCTATCAAAACTTATGGGTTCATACAAAACCAAGGTGAGCCTTATGTCTATAAAAGGATACAAGATAACAAGGTTATTTTCCTAATCCTGTATGTTGATGACATTCTGCTCATTGGGAATGATGTAGGAATGTTATCTACGGTTAAGGGATGGTTGAACGAACAGTTCTTAATAAAGGATTTAGAAGAGACTAGCTATGTTCTAGGGATCAAACTTATAAGGGATCGTAAGAACAAACTGATAGCCTTGTTTCAAATAACCTACATTGAGAACATGCTCAATAAATTTGCCATGCAAGATTCCAAGAAATGGTTCACACCTACTAGACATAGAATCAAACTTTCAAAAGAACAAGCACCTAAAACCCAAGAGAAGGTCAAACGCATGCATAACATTCCATATGCTTCAGCAGTTGGAAGTTTAATGTATTTCATGCTTTGCACTAGAACAGATATCTATTACGCAGTGGGACTGGTAAGTAAATTCTAGTCCAATCTAGGAATGGACCATTGGACTACGGTTAAGTGCATACTGAAGTATCTTCGTAGGAAGAAGAACTTAACACCTTTTTACTCTAGAAGTAATCTTATTGCGATGGGATATACAGATTTCGATTTCCAATAAACTTCTAGCTCTATATTTGTTTTAGGAGGTAGAGCCATAGTCTAAAGGAGTATCAATCAAACTTGTGTTGCTGATTCGATTATGGAGGCTGCGTATGTTGCTGCTTGTGAAGCAGCAAAAGAAGCAATTTGGCTCCGTAAGTTCCTAAATGATTTGAAGGTAGTTCCTGAGGCAAAAAAGGGCAATACACTTTGTTGTGATAATAGTGGGGCAGTGGCTAATTCTAAAGAACCTCAAAACTATGAAGCTGCCAAACACATTAAGAGAAAGCATCATCTCATAAGGGACATAATACAACGTGGTAAGGTGAATGTGGTAAAGATTCCCATAGAGCAAAACCTTGCTGATCCATTTATGAAGGTGCTGTCTCAAAAGAGTTTTGAGGGTCACCTAGCAGGGATGGGAATGAGGGATATGTCAAACTTGCTTTAGGGCAAGTTGGAGATTATTGGAGTTATGTAAATTTATCAATTTGTACGTGCACATCCTTAATAGTCCCCTTTGGTTAATGAACTGTTATGTCGGCCGTCTTCACTAACATCTTTATAGGTATTAAGTCTCTTACCCCAATTTTAGACTAAAGGTACAGGGCATCATATTGATACTTGCACCCAAATCTGCGAATGTCCTATTTATGTTGACTCTATTAATATTGCAAGGAATGAAAAAATCCCCGGGGTCCTCTTTTTTCTATGCTATGTAAGGCTTTTCTTCTTTTATGTGCTCTTTAGCCTTCTTTCGGATTAATTCCTTTATGGTGAGCCTCGTTTGTAGTTACTCTCATATGTTCTCAACCCTGTTTGGTTTAACCTCCTTAGAATTCCTTATTTCCCTACATGACATTAACTTTCCCTGAGCTAGAATAAGGTATGGGAATTGAGATCAAGGTTATTTAATTGGCTCAATTTTGAGATCACTTTGAAGGAATTCCATAATTAACACTCAAATTAACACTTAATACATAACAAACTAAGCCCTGAAACATGATGCAATTCACACCTATCAGACACCTTAATTACTATGCGATTTGGAAATCTAGGGCGAGACACAATTCGATTAATAAAATAGGAGGGAGACAAAATAGGACAAAAAGTAATCTCTAGTCTTTAGTTTTTTAAATTTCTATCTTTCTGCACGTTGGCTTTGTCTATTGCGTTGTTTTAGTCTTTTAATATTAATTTAATTTTCCAGATTATTTTCATTAAACAATTTCTTTTCTTAAACAAAGTTTTGGATAAACTAAGTGGTGTCTAAGCATTAATCCTTGTGGGATCGATATTCGTTCTTTTTAACTACAAGTCACGACCCATACACTTGCGATTTTTGAGCGTAAAACAAGCAGATAGGTTTTACCATCAACAGAAACCCTAGAGAGAAATCATCAAGAGATAGAGGAAGAGAAGAAGAAAGAAAGAAGAGGAGAAGAAGCTCACTCGAAGTAGTTCTCGAATCAGGAGGTTTCCTAACATTGCTACCTCCCGTCATCCATTTTAGATTGTATTTCCTGTTATTATTGTATAGAATTGGATTGAACAGTTGATGATAGGATCTAGAATGTCGAGGATGTTCTAAACTAACCTTCAGAATTTTATTTTTGAATTAATGAGAATCTGATTGTTTATATGTTTATTGGATATTATTGTGGTTCGATTCTACTATTACATAATTTGATATTAAACTAAAAGGGGGAATGAAATGAAAAACGAATGAATTGGAGTAACAAGAATTAGGTGATTTAATAGAAACTAGAATTGAATTAGATCAGTAATTTATGAGAAGAGAGATCTTGCATAATTTTATGATAAGTTTATTAGAGACCTTTAGAACTAATTAGGGTTTTGGATAAGTTGTGAATTGAGAGATTGCAACCTCCATAATCTGATTAGGGTTTATGATTTATAGTTAATGGTTATAACTAGAGAGAGAGTAATCAACCTTAGGATAGCTTAGTTAGGTTAGCATTAAGTATAAGTAAAATTCCTTTTCTCTCAATTGGTAATTTCTTTCGATTGATTCTTAGGTATGTTGCAATTGCTTAGTAATTAGTATTTTCGTGTTTTATTCTTAATTTGATTGATTGAATTAAATTCTTATTTTAGTTTTGTTGCATTTTAAATTTCTATTATTTGTTTTTGTCCTTAGATTTTAGGATTAGATTAGTTCCCTTATCATGGGATCAACACCTTTGGTACTACGCTAAGGAACAATGCTTTTGTGGATTATCAAGGGTTAATAATTAAAACTTACATACAACCAAACCCCAATCACCCTTACTACAAATCTGAAAAAACTTATAGTTTTCCTATTAGGTCGATATCTAACATCACTTAGAATAACCTTGGGTTTGCCTAACAAGCCATCTTAAGTCAATCGATAGGTATCATTCGTACCAATTGCATTCTGTTATGAAACTATTGACTTGTGCCTTCAACTGTTTATTTGACACACTGATTGAGTTATCAACTCTTAATACATATACATCACATGGATACTATCCAACTTCGCCTTTATCCACGTTGACCTTGAGTTTGCCCAACAAATCAATGCTTCTAGTTAGGACTAACCATTAATCTGGAAATCTAATTTTCATGGTTTGATTATATTCATATAGAGCGAGCTTGGGTGCCCAACATCCCAACTCTAAAAGAACTATGGCTCTTGCCATATCAATAGCAGGCATAAGTCCTAATATTTTGGTTGACGGATTTGTTCTTAGGTTTTATCAATACTTGGATGGACTTATATATACCTCATATATATATTTCGATAGTTACTATAACTATATGGCATGATTATGGACGCCTCAATTAAATTAAGCATATGTCCATAACCACCTTATCATATCCTGCTGCATAGTCGTGTACTAGATGTATGGGAATGTTATCATATTCCTTATGTCCTATACTTTATTTTGTTTATTTTTTTCTTTTAATCTTTGTCTTCTTCTTGCTCCATGAAGACAATAGAGTATGAACATTGAGAAGATGACTCAATAAGTATGCATTCGGTTCACTTTAGCTCATTCACTTTTGAAATGTACCTAAAATCAAATATGAGCTAAAGTGAGTATCCTAAGCATTTTAAGGCAATAATCACTTAGTTAATAGAATAAATGTATCAACAAGCCAATTTTAATCCAAATATATGAAGTACTCAAGAACAATTCTTAAAATAACTTGTGTCTTTCATTAATTCAAAGAATCAATTTAAACACATAGTTCTAAGGTTTATCCCATCTAGGTCTATCCCAATTTGTTTATATTCAGATAAATAAAAACTAAAAATAACCAAGGAAAATCATAAAATAGAAGAAATCCTTCTCTTGGATCTTGAATCTTGACAAGAATCCTTTCTTTTATCTTTAAAGTTGATTCCTTCTTATATTAAGATGCTCTAATTTGCATCTTTATTGATGTGTAGTTTTCCTCCAACCATAGCTCTCTCTTTTATATAAGAAACTCATAAAAATTCCAAACTCTATGACTAAGATAATTCTAACATGGATCTTTGTTGATCTATACTTGCTACCTTTAGTAGAAAACTAAAACTTTGGTAAAAATTACTACTAAAATGTCTTTAGAACACGAATTTGGTGTTAGATCCATCCTACCTGATATTTAACAAAACTTCAACATGGTGTCCTATTAGCGACTGATCGTAAGTTTCTGTATGATAAAGTTTTAATATTTTTAACCTCGATAATACCATAAGCGTATGGGTTGTTCACGCAATACCTAAGGTGTTGATCCCACGAGGAGGATTAATTTAATCCTAAAATCTAAGGCTCTACTCAAATTCATAATAATTCAAAAGAACAAACTAAGGCAGAAAATGATTCAATCAAGCAATCAATCTCAATAATTAAAATCAGAAATATAAACAAGATAGCAATTGCAGAACCAAATCAAGAATCAACCTAGGAACAACTAATTGAGAGAAAGGAGATTTTAATCTGACCTTAATGAAAACCTACTTGATTATGAAATTATGGAATTACCAAGTTTAGACGGTCCTAGGGAGGACTACTCTCTCTCAAGTTATAATCTTTAACCCTAATTTATAAACCCTAACTTAGATTATAGAATTGCAACCTCTTGACTCACAATTTACCCAAAACCTAAATTAGATATGAAATTGTACAATAACCTACCGAAAACTTATACACGATCTCTTGTTACACAATTTTACCGGTTTGATTCAATTCTCAATCTATTAAACTACCTAACTCTCATTAGCACAATTTAACGATATTCACTCGGTTCATCCTCTCAGTTTGTTACCGAATTATTAAGAAGAGAAATTGAATCATAAATAACTCAATAAAAATGCAATCAATCAACTTTCATTAATATCAAAGACAAAATCCCGAAGGTGAGTTTAGACAAATATCTTCATTCAACAAAACCTATACTCAACAACTATTCTAATTCTATACATCAATAAAATTGAAATAAAATTGAAAAATACGAATAGGATGGATTAATGGAGGCAGCAACAGTGAAAAACCTCCTATTCTGGGAAGTACTTGGCGTAGCCTTCTTCTCCGTATCTCTCTTCCTTCGATTCCTTCCTTAATCTCTCGATAAAGCTCTTTAGGGTTTTCGAAATTTGGTTAATGCAAAAGCTCCTTCTATGTATTCAATATGTTCTTTAAATACCTTGGAAGCCCTAGGGTTTATCCAGGGTCGAAACGGTCTAAATAGTTCCTCAAAACTTGACGTTTTCACCTGTTTTTGCATCTACTCGACACAGGCCACGATCATGGCCAGTGTCTACCCCTTTTTGTTACGAGCATGGCCCAAGTACCACGATCGTGGTTAGGATCAGATCATGATCATGACCAAAGTGCCATGATCGTGGCCTGGGGCATAGTGGCTCACATATCTCTGCCATGATCATAGCCTATTGTGCCACGATTGTGGGCCATGGTTTTGGCCCAAAAGTCTTCGAAATTCCTCTGTTTTTCATTGTTGGCCCTGAAACACTAACAAACACGTTAAGGTACCTCAAAAACATAACATTTTAGCTCAAAGATTTATACTAACCCCCTAAAAAACACTTAAACGCATAAACTAACACAATTCTAACCTAGACACACACCAAATACTCAAATTAACACTAAATACATAATAAATTAAATCCTAAAACATGATGCAAATTACAGCTATCAACATCCCCACACTTAAATGTTTGTTTTTCCTCAAGCAAACAAAACAACAAACACACAACACACAATGCAATAATGAGGCAATGGCTTCAACTTCATCAAATAAATTTAATCTTAAACACAATCATACAAGTTATATCAAATCATTAACATGCAAAATCTGTGTCTAGGGGCTTTGAACTAAATATACAAATTAATCGAGATCCAAGTGTTAATTTATTTACCCTTTTCAATTGCATACACACATTAATAATTCTTTGGTCCTTCAGACTCTGTAACTGTTCCTAAGTATATTTTCATGAACAATCAAGCTTATTACAAGTCTGGTAGTTTTTGTTAAGAACATACAATATTTTTTTATTATTTATTTAAACAAAGACTTAGTCTTTTACTCAAAGGAAAACATTGGTGATGAATGTCGATCTGGTTACTTGACTAAGTCATTTTTATTAAACAACTTGGTTGAAACGTTGTTATAACTTTTTGACACGAAGGCACACATTTATGATGCGTCTCGAACTGATTACTTAGTTGTATCACGTTTTCAACTGACTACTAGGTCAACTCATAACCCCAAGGTCAACGTAATAGTTACTTATTTAACAAACATGTTTTTTTACCTACCTTGTTTTAGCTATTCGTTTCATGAAAAATACTAGTAAAGCTATTTAAATTGAAAGGCCTCAAATTATGAATGAATGTGACAATATAGAGGGTGCTAAACTTACATTAAATCCTAATTAAGTTGTATATTTATTCAAAGACTCCAATTCGTTAAATTTGCGAGTTAATGATTATTCACAACCTAATAGACTATGTTCAAATTTAAATAAATTTCAATCCATCTAAGCCATTGACACATTCAAATAGTTCGCAAAATGTAACCTAATAACTATCATACAATAGGCAAAAATCATATAAAAGAAATAAATCATATAACCGCTCTCCACACTTGAACAACACATTGTCCTCAATATGAGAAGGGAACAACCAAGCACATAAAAGACAAGATGAAATATAATATTAAGGTAAACAGAAAATAAAAATAAAAATAAATAAAAATAGAAAATATAACTGAAGGCTAATTTGAAAAAGAAAGCTAGGTTAGACAAAATCTTATGGAGATGGAGGTGGTGATAGTGTCAGAGGTAGTAATTGAATACCCTAAGCCTCGAAATATCTGTGAATCCAATGAATATCTAGCTCTGGCGTCGTTGCGTCCGGGCCATCTCCTTATTGGTTTTGGAAATTGCATCTAGAACTTCCTTCCAGTCATGTTCTTCCTCTTCCTCGTACTCTTCACTAGTTGAGTCCTCTTCTGCTTGCTGTGGTGAGGCTGAACTCGAGCTCGCTTGGCTGGCCCTAATTTTGACATGTATCTTTTTACTGATATCCCTAAGTTCCATATTGTAAGACTGAAGGATTTCAGCCTGCCATAAGTGGTGATGGTTTAGGAAGTCAGGAAGGTGGACAGTTAACCCATTTCAGTCCACGCCATATTATTCAGCAATAGCGGACACCAGATACCCCATACCTAAATTGTTGCTCCTCTTTTTGTAGAGTCGCAACAATAGTATTTAGCACATGTGTGGATGTGCACACTGGCATGTTGTCCTTTGTGGAACAACTGTTGGTTTCTATTTTGTCACAAACCAGCTGACATATGAATTTGTGCAGCAACAAATGTTTGTGGGACCTTATTATGTTATTATAAGAATTCTTGGTATGAAATTGTTCCATTCTAGTGAGTTCATTCCAATATTAAGAGGGAAGAAAATCATCATACTGATCAATGATGGAGGATTCAGGGAATCCACACATATCGCACATGATTTCTACATTCAATTCATAAGCTCTTCTTCTCAACCTAAACCACAATTCCTTAGGGTTCCTAGGGTCATAAGTCAATGAAGTGAAGAATTCAAATGTGAGCTCCTGATAGACAAAAAATTGGAACCGTATAAATTAGGCCTACTGGATTCTTTCAGCTAAATTTGCTACCCTCTCACGCAATTCTAGCCTATGGAATGTTTCAAAATCAAAATATTTAGGAACTACTATTTGTCTAGCAATTAGAGATCAGAAACGAGCACCTTCCTCCTTTATATAGATTAGGAAGGGCATGTCAAAGTCTGCTACTTGATTTGTACTCCCACGTCCTACAATTTGATTTTGTCCTGCTTGCTCCCATTAGGCTAATTGCTTAATGTGTGGCATAATTTTTTAGAATTGAGTAGAATTTGGAAGTTGAAAATTTTTTTAGAGAGATATGAGAGCATTTATAGGGGTAAGGCTGCGTACTATTAGACCTCCCCAGACCCTGCTTCATTGCGAGATTTTGGATTGGGTGCTACTGATGATGATGAGAACATTTGTAGGCTTGAAGTCTAGAGAGATAAAGTAAAAATAAAAGTGAATGAAAAAGTGAAGTTAGAAATGAATATAAAAGTGGTTGGAGGGTAAAATGGTAAAAAATTCTCTTTAAAATGTGTCTTCCCTTGTTCTGACTAGTAGCAAGGCACGATCGTGGCCCATCACCACTTCTTTATTTTTCTTCATTCGCTCTTTTCACATTCTTTTCGAATTTAGTTCTTAATTCTTTTGTGGCCTCTTCACTTCTCTTTTACTAGCATGATAAATCATCCACTCTATTTTGAAATTCTATTCCTTCTTGATTTATTCAAAAACAAAAATAATCTGAACTACAAAATTTCAAATGTTCTAACAAAAATAAACAAAGAAACTAATTTTCCATAGGTTTCCTCCCACGTAATGCTTCTTTTAACGTCAATAACTCGATGCTCTTTTAAAGGCTCACGGTGGTTCGAATGAATGCCGCACTAGTAGTGTAGTCATTAATCTAAAAGTTTATATCTGAGCTACCATGCTATAGTTTCCACCTTCCTTATGATTCTCTTTTCCTCGCCTTCTTCTTCGTGAGCGCTTCTTCCTAAATACATTCCCAAGATCCTCGATATATTCCCATTCTCCTAGAGGTTCATGTTCCTTGCTGTTCGTTGGGGGTAATAGAGAATTGTAGTCTTTCCTTGACATTTGGAAGGTTATTTGCTCCTTTCGTATTCTCATATTAATTCCCCCTATCAACGTCAATGATTGAATGAGCAGTCTAAGAAAGGTCGTCCATGAACTATCGAGGTTTCCATATCTTCTCCAATGTCCAATATAAAGAAGTTTATGGGAAAGGTATATTTATCAACTTTTATTTGCACATCCTTTATGATCCCCTTTGATTGATGCACTGTTTTGTCGGCCATCTTTACCAGCACCTTAATAGGTACTAACTCTCTTAACTCCAACTTCTGACTAAAGGTGTAGGGTATCATGTTTATACTTGCTCCTAAATCCGTGAATGCCCTATCTATGATGATTCTATTGATACTACAGGGGATGAAAAAGTACCCTGGGTCCTCTTTCTTCAGTGCGACGTTGGGGTTCTCTTCTGATATTTGCTCTTTAACCTTTGTCTTAACGGATTCCTTCAATGTGAGCTTTGTCTGTAGTTGATTTGTCACTTCCTCGACTATATTTGATTCAATCTCCTTCAAGTTCCTCACGGCCCTCTTTGCAAATAACTTCCGCTAAGTAGAAATAGGGAAGAAAAGTACAGGTTGAGTTACCCTAATTGGCTCGATTAAGGGCTTACCTGGAAGGAATTCTTTAGCTACTTGACCTTCTCCTTTATCCCCTTCTTCCTTCACGTCTTCAGGTTCTCTATCATGGGTTTGACTAATAGCCATGATCCATTCTTTTGGATTAGACTCAGTATTGCTGAGGAGAGTTCTAGCATTCCGAGTAGACATTGCCTCTACTAATTGGCCCACCTAGACTTTTAGATTATGTGTAGAAGAGGCGTGATTCTTTGTTACTTGCTCGAATTTATTTTCGAGCCTCCTACGTGCATCCTACATGCCTCCAATAGTATCCAACTTCGATTCCATCGAGCTTGCTTTATCTTATTAGAAGCCCGACTGTCCTTAAGGCTTGACC
The DNA here is from genome assembly GCA_026874005.2 of Erythroxylum coriaceum. Taxonomy (NCBI): domain Eukaryota; kingdom Viridiplantae; phylum Streptophyta; class Magnoliopsida; order Malpighiales; family Erythroxylaceae; genus Erythroxylum; species Erythroxylum coriaceum. The sequence goes on along the minus strand of JANQAP020730690.1, from coordinate 1,352 downwards.
TCTCCTCTAGTGTTGTTCATCTAGGAGAAGTTATGGTGATTCTTCCACCTAAGGTTGTAGGTGTTAGAGTAGGGATTGTTTCTACCTCCTCGTCTGTATTGCACCCCTATATAATTTAGTTGCTCTTGATTGTCTTCCTTCATCAGGTAACAATCCACGGTATCATAGTCTACTTATCCACAGAGCTCAGACTTCAATTGTACAGCCTTCACTTAGACTAAAGATGACGTGTTCATACTATTGAGATGTCACGTCAGGCTGTCAATCTTCGCTTGCATCTCTGTCATCTGATTGACTGCGATGGTTCCTTTTTGCTCATTAAAGGTAGCAGGTTGCCTACCCCGCTCATTCGTCCACAAACAGTTGTTACTCTCCATCTCCTATATCAACTCCTCTACTTCATCGACTGTCTTCCTCATTAAGGATCCTCCTAAAGTTGCGTTGATTGTGCCTCTCATCTGTAGGTTCACTACATTGTAAAAAGTTTGTAATAGGAACTCCTAGGGTAGGTTATGGTGTGCACACTTTCGTTGCAAGTCCTTATATCTCTCTCACGTTTAGTAGATTGATTCCCTATCAGCTTGCTAGAAATTGGTGATTTCCTTAATAATCTTCGTGGTCTTAGTCACCGAGAAATACTTGTCCAAAAAGGCACAAACTAGCTAGTCCCATGTCATAATGTTAGTTGGGCTAAGTGAATGGCACCAAGCCTTCGCTCTGTGTCTAAAGGTAAGGGAAATAGTTTGATTCAGACCGCATCTTTCGGAATCTGATGATACTGGAAAGTATCACAGATTTCGAGGAAGTTCACAATGTGTGCATTTGGGTCCTCGTTTTCCAATCCATAAAATTGCACATTCTGTTGAAGTACATGGAGAAGTGTTGGTTTAATCTCGAACAAGGTTGCTTGAATAGGTGACCTCGTTACTCCTTGATTTGCCACATTGAACCCTACCCTCTTAAAGTCCATCGTGGTCTGTTGTTGTCCTTGGTTTGCTCCGTGTCTATGTTTTATTGAAACTCCTTGGCCATTGTTGATTTTCCGATCTCTTCTTCTTCTTCTTCTTGCCGAGCTTTCCTAAGGGTTCGTTCTAATCAATTGATATCCAAATATAATGTTTTAGCTATATGACTCGAACCTCTCGTGACTCTTGTGTTCATACAAAATCATGAATTTTGTAATAAACACGAAAGAAACAAAAAAAAATTAAAAACTAATCTACGCCTTAAATTATAAAACTAAACTATCACCTCCCTGATAATAGTGCTAAAAACTTTGTTGGACCCCGATTTTTCTTCTTACTATATGTTGGGGATTAATTTTATCTTTGTTGCGATTAGGTATAAATCAT